>CAIGRN010013204.1:0-45816 GCA_903798345.1 Fraxinus anomala
GGAAAAAGCTTCTTACTGCAAGGTTAGTAGTCTTCTAATGCCAATACAGATTTTTTGTACTCTATCCATTCAATCTCTCTCGATCATCCTTTGACTGGAAGCCGTGGACCATTTGTTATTTCCCCAGAAGTAAAAGAGTGGTGTCAGTGTATAAGAATGTGGTTAAACATAAAATGTCTATCGTGATCCTAAGTGTTTATGTAATATATACAACATTTAAGCAACCTCCTGCAATAGTCAAGCCTAAGGATTTCTGCGAGCAACAACCAAAAGTTCGATGAAAAAGTAGAGTTTGTCAAATAAACAAAAAAACACTCTGGATTTCATGACATGAGAGTTAGTACTTCAAGTTTCTCTTTCCCTAGATTACCTTAATAAGAAAGGAGAGTTAAATGTAATTCAGAAATGAGAAATGCAACAAGGTAATTGGAAACTTCCATGAACGAAAAGTATCATTCTCTTTTTTGCGAGATAAATGGAATATATATTCACTGTGAAATATTCTAAGTGAATTTACAATCGCATCTAATAACTTTCAACCATTGCACTGATCTATCTAGATGAGGGCACATTGACTATCGTTCTATGCATATGCTATATATCAATTGGCTCAAGTCCCTTCAACTACCTTTTTCAACCTGTGTTTTCTCTACATTGGGTCACACTAGGATGGTGTATTTATGTGCATGGGCAACATGAAGATACTATAAATTGATCATGAAATTATTGAACAGGTGCAATTTTGCTAAATTCTCCCTAATAAAATAGGCTTAGTAACCTAATTTCTTTGTGATTGTTTGTGAGTAGAAACCATATAAGATGTAAAACTTAATTAAAACATGTAAAAACTATATGACCATTAATTTAAAGACACTTGGACATCCACCTTGCAATTCTGATTTTTCCCATCTTGGTGTGGATAGGATTGCAATTATTGTATCAGATATGGATTCCATGACATGAATGAAAGTGCAAAGAGGATTTATCAAAATGTTTTTAAGGACTCCAGAGGATCATTCATTTGTGTTCCTTGCTCATAACGGGCCAACAGGTACATCAATCCATCTGTGAAGCAAAATGTAGAGGTTTTTTTGTTTTGTGCAAACTTAATGTGGATGATCTTGCCTTACATTGATTTAATGAGTAATATGATGCAGGGCTAGGTTCCAATGTGGATGATATCTGTGGAAGCGATTGGGTTTTTTGAGGTGGTGACCATGTGATCCAGGTGATGCTTCTAAATGCACTGTAGCTTCCTGTGGTTATTTATTCTCTCATCTCGAATGCAGTTCTGATTTTATGCACATTGGTGTGATAATATTCCATATACGATGATTGAACATGCTATTTATTGTACAGATTTAGCAAATGCAATATCCCTATTAAAAGAAACCACCAAATTGTCTGTCCCGCTTGTCTTTGGTCACATGCACAAACAGCTGGCATATGGAAACGGTCTACAGAAAATGATTGCGGTCGGGTATAACAACACTGTATACCTCAATGGGGCCATTGTTCTGAGAGTTAAAAGATTGGATAATGAACTGGGGGCACATGCTAGGAGCTCCATCTTTAGTGAAACATCAGTTGAGATTTCAGATTCACGTGGTACCATTCGAGCCTTCACTACTGCAGATATTTTGGATGGGAGGGGGGGAGAAAATTGCTGAAACTTGGGTTTCAGTAATTACGGATAAAACAACATTAGAGTGGGAGCATATATTATTTAGCAAGACAGCTAGAAGCTCCACGATTTAGAGTTATTAGTTGTCACCACGCAAGATTGTATATTTAAATTAGTAACTTGTGAACTCACATTACGTCGTCTGTTTGTATACAGTTAAAATGAATGTCAGCAATTAACTTCATAGTCAATTTGTTCATAGCAAATCGACGTGAAACACACTGAGGTTGATAATTTCATGATTCCATCAATCTGCTTGGTTAAACCCAAGACTTCAGCATGCAGTTACATGACTCATTATGATTAATTTGTGTTTTATAATAAATGGATATCTAGGCACGGTGCACCCACCCACCTATACAGGCGGTCAGCATGGCATGTTTCTGTCCCTTCGGCCTACCCGGGCGGGGAGTGGTCTGGTCCTCTTGTACAGGCCTAGTTAGGCCTTAATCATTTGTGGCCTCCTGCTCCCAAAGAAGTTAATGAGCTTAGTGTTTATAGATCTCTCTCTCTCTCTCTAACTCCCCACCCCCAAACACAAAATTTGGTTTGCCTCTCTGCTTGTATAGCTTTATTTGTGTGGCATATTATTAATGAGCTGAAAGGAAAAGTAGACATTATATAAAAGTGATGAATAATTACTTAAAAAACTTTTTTCAAAAGGCATCATTAAATTGAAGCAGGCAGTCTGCAGCTAATCTAGCAGTGTATTTTGTGTTGACTCCTTTTAAACACTAATAATCTGAGTCTGACCATGAATTCCTCTTTTTAAAGCTCTATGTTTCATCTTTAGTTTTGTTCAAGACTTAGCTTTAGTTAGTGCACCAAATTCCAAGCAATTCTTTACACTTTTTTGACCCAGTCTTCTCCCCTTTGAACTAAAGCTTTCAATATTTGGAAAAGAAACAGAAATTGCAGCTTGCCCCCACATCTTTGTATGGTTTTGTAATAACACAAAATGATTTGTGAAGTTGTCAGAGATTATGATAAATTCTTAATAAGGTAATTGGTAGGACACCCTCTCAATGTTAGTCATTGCTTCAATGAAACTGCTGTGAGTTTGTGACCTTTTATAAATATTTCTGGTTGGTTTGGTATACTAGATTAATTAGGATTCCATAACCATATACATAGTTATGTTGTATTTATTTATCTTATACTATGTTGATGTGCGAAAAATTGTAGGGGAGGTCTTCTACTTATTGATGCTGCCTAACCTTTAGTTATTGGTATAAATTCTTAATCTTTATTTTCTATATTACCCAGACGTGGGCATGTATAGTCTAGTTCTGAAGAGAAGCGGAACCGAACTGAGAATCATGGTTTTCTTATAATAAAACTATTGATGATTATGGAATCAAATTGAATAGGCTGTTTCTGGTTTGGTTTGGTTTGGTTGGTTCTAATTCTTTTGCCTACACCTAATTACCACCTATGTCCTCTTTAGATAAAGGTAATATTGTTTTTGATTCAATTTATGATTGTTGTATCGATTAGGTTTTTGACCTTTAATTCTTGGTATTTAAGTTCTTAACTTCTATATATTATAGCACCTTGGTTGGCCACTTTTTCTTTCTTGAGAATACAATGCCCCTCTTTAAGTTAAAAATTGAATAGGCTGTTATTTTTATAATATCCTTGATTTTTATACATAATAACGAATAACGAATTGAAGCTGCCATACAACACTGACCAAATTAGGTTCAAATACGACCAACTAATTTGACCTAACTAGAAACTAATTTTAAATAAAAATTCACAGTGTGACGTCATATTGGGTTGAGGGCTCGTTTGATAATGCTTTGAAAAGTCAAAAGATGTTTTTTTAGATTGAGAAGCTATTTTTAAATGTGTGTGAATAATTTTTGAAAGTGTTTTATTTTATTAGAAGAAATTTTGAAGCAATTTTGTTTAAAATAATTTTTTCAAAAAGCTGTTTCATAAAAAGTAAAAAGTAGAAGTCATGTTAAATTGACCATGAGATTAGTTGGGTTATGTTGGACCATTTGTGATACAACCAAATAAAATAATAATAATTCATGTACCCTTTTCTATATATAATTGGAAATAGAATAATGAAACATAGGCAAGGGTTCCCAAGTCGAAATTGAAGGCATGGATTAATTATGAGCATTTGGTGACCTTTTATTAAGATGAGGTCGGTCAATTATTACTGTTGAACTGAAAAAACTGAACAAAAGACGTATAAATATCGACCTGATCATGCATGGAATTCAACAAGACTCATGGAGCTCAAATTCACTAAAAAGAGCTTAGCTCGACCTTCATGCATGACAATTCTAACTCGATATCATCTACCTCAAATTCAATAACATCTCAAAAGCATGTTAGATACACCACGACACAAGTGAATATAAGTAAATTTATGTGAACATAATTCATACAACTCTCACTGAAACTCAGATACATTTTATCGTCGATCATTTATAGCAACCAAATAATAAAAAAGTAAAAAGAGAATCAGAAAGAAAAAGCCAACACAAAATGAAACTCTTGGAATTGGTTAAGGAAGCGTCAACCCAATGCTAAATTAGATTCATTGACACAACAACGAAGGAATGTTTGACCCTGACAACCTCTGACACACCAATCTGCAATTCTCTTTCTGAATAGATCCACAGCAGCCTTTGACCGAATCTTAGCCGTCCATCATTTTCACAAGAGACCCTTTTCAACGTTCTTAACTATTATAATTTTATTTTTCTCTCTTTTATTCATTTGCTTGTGACTTGCGAGCATGTATCTCTCTAAAAAGTCATTCCTGCCCCTTTTCCTATATTAAAAATTTAAAATAAAATGAATTGTTCAAAAATAAAAAATAAAAAATTGCCCAGTGATGGGGGCAAGTTAATCTTATTGCATGGATTATGTTTGAATTGATAATCATATTTACACCACACTTTTTGTTATATTGAGGTCTCTAATTTTTACTTACTTTTGCACTCATCTTCTCGACTTTTTCATATACTGATCTCTATTAATTAACACATCTTTTTCTTGATGACGCCAAAAAATAAAAAAATCGTTAAAAGGGAGTAAAAAAAACCCAATTTGCCATAGGGTATTTTTTAATAAGCAAGATAAATAAAAAATATGAAAGTTTGATGAAACAATTTTCATACATTAGCATTATATTTATACAGAAATCGTAATTAGAGACAATATGTGCTAATTAATTGAACAAAGATAAAAATACGACGAAAAAGAAGGCATAAATGCTGAAATGAGCAAAAATCCAAGACCTTTATTGCAATTAAAAAGTAGTATGATTATCCCATTTTTTTGATGTGAATATAATTAAAATTTTATCCAATTTGGGTTGGATTTATTATCTATTTTTTTGAGTAATCTTAGGTTAATGTAATAAAACTCTCTCTCTCTCTCTCTCTCTCTCTCTCTCTCTCTCTCTCTAATGTCGTTGTAACATGTTGATGTTATAAATCTGAATTTAAATTCCGCTCAACTTTTAGAAAACCAATATGCTTAATTGGTTGTAGTTTTGTTGATTTATAGAATTATAGTTTGATCATTGCACACTTAAATCTGATTTATTACACATGGCTACCCCATTAATCGTTTATTTTTAACTTTTCTTGATAAATTGTTTGATCATTATATACTCGACTTCTAACACGTGGCTATCCAAATCAATGAGACCATAAATGCATTAATCGAATACATGCAATTGGTTATTTTTAATGTTTCTCGACAAGCTCTTTGATCATTATATACTTCATTCGACTTCCAACACTTGACTACTCAAATCAATGATATCATAATTGCATTAATCAAATACATGCAATCAATTATTTTAACTTTTCTCGATAAGGTGTTTGATCATTATATACTTCATTCGACTTGTAACACGTGGCCAGCCTAATCAATGAGACCATAAATGCATTATTAAACTCTTTTTTGAACTTTTCTATAGTATATAATGACATGCACAATGTGAAATTTTAACAAACTTTTTTGAAAGAAATATTCTAACCAGCATAATATGTAAAGTCCCATTCAATGTCATTATCACTAAATCGTGCTCATCTCTCGTACAAGTTTTGGACACTATCAACTCACTCAAATTGTACTAGAATGATAGGTTACTTATCAAACTCAATGTAATTAGAAGCGATCTGAATCGACAAGTGAAATCGAGAACTGGAAAAAGTTGGAACCGTTAGGCGACAAAATTCATCTTTTAAAGAAAGTCCAAAAATTCGTCAATTCACTAGATTTTATGAAAATCATTGACCCGTTTACGATTTCTCCGATTTAAATTTATGAAGCTCGTCCAAAAATCCATCTTTGAATCTTTTTGTAAACTTATTTATTTATTTGAAGTCACGGATGGATTTCGATTCTATCCAGATTTGACTCGTAAACCTTTTTCTTTTCGAAGATATGCCCCGGCCAATTTTTAAAACCATAATCTTTAAGGAACCCATGCTTAATTTTGTATCGAAATAATATTTTTCTTTTTAATTCAAAGTTCAATTTTACCCCTCAATTATATACTTGTCTAAAGTAGACAAAATCCAAGAAAATTCTAGAATAATAGCAAGGATAAAGTTGACTTTTCGCATTCATCAATAATGGGTATCCATAACCATACATAAAAAACAATGTGTTTGTTTTGTTCGGAGTGTTTCATTGTTTTGGCATTAAAATATACAAAAAAATATGCAACGCACAAATCCATACACTTCTCTTACAGCTTCTTTAGTTCCCTTGTCTCCGTCCTCCGTTTAGATCGGATCTTCTTCTTCTTCATCAACAAACACAAGCCCGGAAAAAAATAAGAAAAAAGAAAGCAGAACACCCATAAATTCAAAAACATTTTTTTTAAAAGAAAAAACCAGTTTTGAATTTTGATATGATATTCATTTATTGGGAACGAAATTCCATGCCGTAGGGGGTGTGTCTATGGCTTGAAGCCTGAAATTTTGATTGATAGGTGATTTTTTGTTGTTTAAAGGGGAAGTGATCGATGGGAAATGTGACGTCAAGTGTGGCGGCAAAATTTGCATTTTTCCCGCCGGACCCACCCACGTACGATGTATACTGTGATGAATTGGATGGGCGGCTGGTGATGAGTGGTTTAACGGCAGATAAAAACGTGGACGTGCATTTGCTTCAGACGAAGGGCGGCAATAAGGTTGTGGCTACGTTCTGGAAGCACCCGACGGGGAGGTTCACCATTTTGTACTCCCATGGAAACGCCGCCGACTTGGGACAGATGCAGGACCTGTTTATTGAGCTCAGGGCCCACCTCCGCGTCAATATCATGAGGTTTGTATATTTTTCTTTGAATAAATTGGGCTTGTTTATGCAATGTTTGAGGGTGTATTGATTCTATTGGAATGTAAATTTTATGGGTTTTGATTGTTATGTTGGCATTGAGCATGGTTGCCTTAAAGATTATGGTTATCAGTAATTTCCTTATTGAGATGTAAAAGGGGAAAGACAACATTTTTGCTTTCTCGTCATTTTGGCGTATGTAATTTACAGATTAACAAGGGAAATCATAATTTTGGGTTGGGGAATTGATTTTTGTTAATCATGACTTGAATTCAAAGAGTTGCTGAAGGTTATGATTTGTGTTAATATTGATGTGGTGTTTCTTTTGTCCTTTTTGTTGGTTTAGTTATGTATTTGGTTCTTCCTAAGGTTGTTTAATTTAGAATTGTCGAACACGGTTTTTGCTAGCATGGAATTGCGGTCTTCAAATTTGAATTTGATTTGAAGCAGCTTAACACAATAAAAAAGTAGGTCTGATTTGAGTTTTGCTTGTTCGGGTTCAGTTTTCAGCTTGCTGGCCCACTGCTGTATTTGGTTAGAGTCAATATCTTTTTAATTTATGGAGCAATTTACACACGGACAAAGCCTATGGATTTCAAAACTTCTATTTGGTATAGTTGTTTCTAACAATGTAATTTCTTTCACCTCGCAGCTATGACTATTCGGGATATGGAGCATCCACCGGTAAGGTGAGATTTTGATTGGATGTTCTTTGTCCCCCTAGATATGCATAGAATAAAAGGTGTTTCAAATATAAAAAAGGACAAACTATCTGAAGTAAATTGGCCATGAAAGTTCACTTTCATAATAATATGAATGCAATAAGAAGCCATATTATATGCCATTAACGGATATATTTATTCTGGATGCATTCTTTTCACATGACAGCCATCTGAGTTCAACACATACTATGACATCGAGGCTGTCTATAACTGTTTGAAGAATGAATATGGAATCAAGCAAGAGGATGTTATTTTGTATGGTCAATCTGTTGGGAGTGGTCCAACACTACACTTGGCTGCTCGTTCACCAAGGTTGAGAGCTGTTGTTCTCCATAGTGCCATTCTTTCAGGAATACGAGTTCTGTACAATGTCAAGTTGACATTCTGGTTCGACATCTTTAAAGTAAGTTTCTAGTGAGTCTTGTTGTCTTTTCCACATTTTATCTCCTAATCCAGTTTTTTATTTAAGTTTGTGATTGACAAAGTTTCTGTTCATTCTTTGCAGAACATAGACAAAATACGGAACGTAAGTTGCCCTGTTCTAGTCATACATGTAAGAATGACCTCTCTCGTCTCTTTCCTCTCCAAATGCATTTTCAGGACATCCATTTCTCTATGCTGCAATTACATTTCTCAATTTCAAAATGAAAAGTTTTCAAGTTTTCTATGTGGCGTTTTTATTTTTAGTCCATTGTTGTACTACCTTCACGTTGCGGACCAATCATGTATGTCTACACTTCGTCATCTCCCCATTGAGCTGGCAATTTGATGGCTGCTATAGACTTTAAGGGTTAAAGGTTTTTTCGGACTTAATATTTTCCCAAATTAAAGGAGAAATAAGGAATTGGAAATTATAGTACTGTGATTAATGTAGTTGCTTTTTATGGGCTTCAGTCTCTAAAGAGAACATCGAAGCATTGTCAAGATTATGAATAAAATCAAAATTTAAGAGTCAGCTATGCTTGATGGTATTAAATATACTAGTAAGAAAAGTGTACAAGGAAGTGGTATTTAGAAGGATTTTCTTGATCTGCCGTGGCCATATAATGAACACCACTGCCCACTGGTGATCTATTAAAGCATGTTCACAAGATAGTCACAAAATGTTTTTCAGGCTTCTTCTCTTTCTTCTTTTAGTCAAGTTGATAAAACTCGAACAAGAGAGGAGTACAAATTTCGAACAGTATGAGAAGATGAATTAACTTATAAGAGAGTGCTCAGGTTCAGATGGAATAAAAAGAACTCATATTCTGGACCTAAGAAACTAGAATGTGGAATAATTGGCAGAACATACAAAAGAAAACTCTTCGTGGATAAGGTTTTACTTCATTTTGATCACATTTTTCAAGGAATCTCCATTGAGGGCTTGGAGTCTGGTCGACTGCTGTTGCCCTATGTAGATGATGAATTGATTGCAATGGTTTGAATCTGATAATCACAAGTCTGCTTAGATAACTTAGCCCTTTAGAGAAACTTTCAACCACTGTAAACTTTGCTTTTGTCTTGTCCAAAGACCATTATATGCTTACGTTTATGATTCGGGATAGGTTTACAATCTTATGGAACCCTATTAAACAGATTAACATAATTGTGTATTATTAAAAAAAAAAAAACTTCGTTGGTGACATTTAGCCCCCGTTTGAAACCCATTTTATTTCTCATTCTATTTCTCTTATTCATTTCAACCACACATTCTATCAATAAAATAATATTACACATAAACCCAAAAATTTTCCTTACTTTTTAACCACACAATCTTCTATCAATCACTATTCGAAAATTTTTTTTATACCCAAAATGGGTGTCAAACAGGGGCTTAACCTCTACTTGTATTCAACCCCCCAAACCTCCAAGCAGGCACTAGGTAACACAAGCTGCTTGCATTTTCAACAGTCTTATTTCTGTTGGTTCAATGTTTGCAGGGCACAAATGATGATATTGTCGATTGGTCCCATGGTAAGCGATTGTGGGAACTTTCTAAAGAGAAATACGATCCATTATGGGTCCAAGGTGGAGGACACTGCAATCTTGAAACCTTCCCCGAGTACATTAAGCACTTGCGCAAATTTGTAAATGCAATGGAAAAACACTCCTTTTCAAAACGAAACAAAGCTCAATTTAGTGCAGCCCCAAGTATAACAGAATCCAAACACAACAAATGCTTGAGATTTCCGAAAAGATAACTGCTTCTTTCTTATCAGTTAGGAAATGCTGCATTACGGCTAGCTGCTTCTTACTTCATGTGCCAATGCAGAAAGGTATGGATTATTGATTGCTTTCGAGTGCTCAACTTACAGTTTAGCTGGTCAGATTACGTGGCAGTATTTATTTCTTCACGACTGTGAAACGATATGGAGTTAGAAATTAGCTTGTGTGATCCAGATCCTGTTGAGTTGGCAATTTTCTTGGTCGAGAATGACAAAAAATTTCCATCCATAAGGCAGCATTGTTCTTCTACGAGAACTGAAGTTATCATTGGACTTTTCTAGTGTCATGTATACTAGGAATGACAAAATTTGTGTAAGCTATGACCATTGCCTATAGAAACAAAAGATGAAAATATCAGTGTCAGTTTTAGGGTTCATTGTCTATGTCCATCTTCGTTAATTATTATTGTGTTTTCCTTCTGCGAGGATGTGTTAAAAATTTAGCTGCACAAATCAGTGTAACCTATGTAGAAAAATCTTCTGGGCAGTGCTGCCATTTGATGCTGACCATTGGCTTGAAATACATGGGCACTTTTTATATTTAGGCAGAAACATGTGCATGTACTACAATCTTATGGGAAGCACTGATCACAAAGTTAACCGTGCAAAAACTTCCAACAGGAGGATTGCACTTTATGCAAGGATAATATAGAACATTACACGGCTTCCACACTTTTAACAACGTCTCCATTTGGCAAATTTATAAATAGTTTATAAAGAGGCATAGCGGGAACGGAATGCATGAAATAATTATTGATTATGGTTGAAATTAATGTTTAATTTTGACTGAATTTATAAATCAAATTTGTATCTAGACGAAGGATTATGAAACATTGAATAATATTGAACATGCATAAAGATAAAAATTGTGTATTATTAATTATATTTAACATACTAAACATGTCTTTCACAACACTGTCGAAGAGATTCATGACATGTCCTACGTTAATAATTTCTTGTGATATGAATCAAGTAATGCGTACCTAGAAGAACTTTGAGTTCTATGCATTTTACACCAATAAAATCCTTGAAGGAAAAGACAATAAAATGAAAGAGATTAGTAGAGATGCTATTTGGAAGTATTCACAAATTCTCTTAAAATACCAACCTAAACTTCAAATATGCGATAATAAACACAAGATAGCAATTTTAAACCATATCTTACGGTCATATTACATATATTTTGGATTTCTATCTTTTCCTAGAGAGAAAAATAAAAGAAATTGAGAGTGTCGCTTACAAATTCGCGAAAATTTTGCTTAATTTATGAGATAAGAGCACACACTGATTCACATGTGGAGAATCCATCCAAAACATATTGCCAGTAGTTATTTATTCTCCCTCCCAACCAAGCTGCCTCGCTCTTTTTTCCCACAATAAAGTCATCTTCTTTTCCTTAGTGAGCAAGGCCTGCGCTCTTTCTCTGGCTGACTCACAAGTTTCAGTGGCAGCATTGCATTTTTCGGCTTCTCTCTGGTATTGGGAAGCCAATCTTCGTGCCTCCCCGAAGGTGATGTTCATATGTAGGGAATGCTCTTTACCGACTGTTTCTTGCAGTTTCAGCTCTTCTGACAATAAGTCCACATATTGTTTTTCCATTTCTTCCTTAAGATCAGGGTCATCTTTTCCGCAATCTATTGCAAAAATTGAATGTAATTTCATGTGAAACGTGAAAACACTTGTAACAATGCACAAAACCTCAACGCTGTTAAAAATCATGAGTTGAATTGATACCCTTCGTAGCATATTTTGAACTAGCCCCACAATTAAAGCCAGCAACTTTGACGGAAAAAGAATTATTTATTTTAAAATCTACTTATTTACTTTTAAGCTTAGCCAAACACACTAATCTAGGCCACTTGGCAAAATTTTGATAATCTTGAGCTCCATGAGGGTCCTATAAAAGGAAGATAATTGCGATATCATATCACTGCTCAATTTTTAACTTCAGCCCACAAACTGTCGAACAAATAAATGGGGGAAAAAATTAGCCGCTCTTTGAGCTCCATTTTTTGAAAATAGATTTTGTTAAAATATGAATTTTTTTGGAGAACGTGTGGTTAAAAAGTAGGAAAAAGATTTGGATTTACGTGCAAAATTATTTTACGGGAAGAATGTGAAGAAAAATGAGTTTTAAAGAATGTGGTTCAAATAGGGGCTTAATAAGAGGGATGAAAATGTTGAGGGGAAAGACCAACGCTGAGCCAGCTTTTAGAATCTTTAGAAACAATTTCACATATCACCAACAATGAACAACAGAACCCAAGTTCATTTACAATGCAGATTCTATCCAAGATTGCAGCATGGCTAAAGAAGAAGCGAAGAGAGAGATAAAGAGAGCCTTCTTAAATACTATCTTTACCTGTAACAGAAAGATTAGCCAAGCCTGCACAAAATAAAAACAAATTGGAAAGTGTTAATGCAAATAAATCAGTTAGTAACAACCAAAACTGTAATTGCACTTTATAATTAACACACAGTCTAAATTAAAAGGTATCTACAAGAGAGGATGCTGAAAACTGACTATTCACTACTAAGCTTTTCTATCAAACCACCACAAGGTTGGAAAATTTATTAATACTGGAATATAAAATACATCTTCGCCTTCAGTAGGGGAGTACACCTGTCCTGCCGTGGATGGAAAGCAAAGAACACCTATCATTATTCTCCTCCTTTTTCTTTTCTTTTTCATTTTTATTAGTTGGATTGGGATAAGGGATGGGTGAAAGGGAATAAACTATGAATATAAATATAGGAAGGGGAAGAATTAAATCCAAATTCATAGGCAACAAAAAGCTAAATTCAGTCCTCTAATTTTCCCATCCAAGCCATAGGAAGGAGATGGACCTCCAGTTTCCATAACAATGCTACATTATTAACAATTTCGATTTTCGCTAGCAGTTTCTACAGAAAGTTTTAAAGATCCCACTGTGTTCCTAGAATAAGGTATCCCACAAATTCTATCATCTAGTTTACAATATTCTATTCTACAAGAATTGAACTAGATTTGATAGTCTAGGGATGGATCAAGACACAAGAAGATAGTTTTCAATAGCAAAAAGTTAGTTTGTAATGGACAAAATTGCTCTTTCGCACAAATAGATGGTTCAGGAATTATTAGATCCTTTTGAATGGAAAAATTCACCAACCAGCAAAGTAAAATATTTTCCTATACTACTCTCTCTATCTCTTGTTTATCTCTGCATACCGCAGGTCCGTTGAAAACTAGATTCTATAGGAATTTGCTCAGAGACAAAGTAAGCAAAATCTCTTTTACTCAATTGGCTGTTGTTGAAATAGCTAAGCAACTTGCCCCCATTTTTCTTATATTAAAGCCTTGTTAATGTTATTAAAATACTCTCATTCTTCTACCTACACATATTTTGAAATACTGCTCAGTTCATCCTACAAAGATTATATCGCTAGTTCCCTATAATTTGGTAATTTGTTTTTTCTATTTTTATGTATCAAAAAATCATGACAAGGGTAATAACAAATCCAATAGTTGTATATGATGTCCAAATAAAGAAACGCTTTCTAGATTCAGTCACTCGCACCAAAACAAATAAAATTGTAACCATTATTTAGTATAGGTTGATTACAAAGAAACTTTGTAACGACTCGATTTCTATGTCTAAGCCGTTATTTTGTACATACTGTCTGCTTTGGATAGACACCTACACACTTACCCTATCACGGCTTTCTATCGCGTTTCCTAGAATTTGAACTCAAGACATCTACCTAATAAGAGATTTAAGTTGAATCTTGGTACTAATATTTGCCCAATTGGTACCCATATTCAACTTAAGCTCTTATTAGGCAGATATCTTGAGTTCTTGTCCAGTTGATATTAGAACTCAACCAGTGACGAAGTCAGGATTCAATGGTACGAGGGGCTACTAGGTTGGACAGTAGAAAGAAATGGACTATAACCAATATATATTTTTTTTTTAAACAAAATTTGGCTTGGGCTGGGGTGGGCCTGAACTCAATTTAAGTCTCTCATTAGGCAAAGGTCATGTATTCGAATATTAAGGGACGCGATATAAAGCCGTGATGGAATAAGTGGGCTCTACCCACCCAAAGCGGAAAATACATATGATATAACGACTTGGGCATAAATGTTGGATCGTTACAAATTCAATGGCTTATAAACACGCATGAGAAACTTGCAAAAACAAACAACAGAACTACCCCCTTCAAGAAATTAGAAGAATTTAAAATTACGCACATTACAAATTAAGGAGTGTCACAAGATAATTTTACAAGAGCCTAATAGTTGCCATAATCACACATACAAGATAATTCTATGAAATTACTACAGCTAAGGTTTGATGCCAAAAAGAACAAGTTGGTTGAGTTGGCCCACTAGTATTAGAGATCTGAATTTTTCTATGCTCATCAAGTCAAATGAAAGAGGGAGGTCCCAAATTGTTTTGGCCAATTTGGCTTACTGGCCGATTAAAAAAGGAAGAACTTGCTTAGCTTTGGATTTTAGCCAATTGTTATCAAAGAGAGCATGAGACGGGCTGAGAGAGAGAGAGCAGCAACAAGGCAGGCCTTGTTCTTATAAAACTCAGGGTCTGCCAAATGAATCATTTTTTGCCCCTCATGTTTGATCTAGCTCTACATATACTGAAATGTCCATTGAATTTCTTTTATGCAGCAACATAAAACCATTTTAATTTAAATCTGCAAGTACCAATTCTAACGTATTACTAAGATTGCATCGATATTGTCACTACAGAGCTTATTTTGTAATAACATGGCATGATTTATTAAAATAGCTAAACTAATAACTCACAACCCCATGAAACCCACCAGCCAACCGGATTGTTGTCATGCTAGAAAGGGAGAAGAAAAGAAGAGAGAAAATATAACTCTCATTATTCTCTTTCTTGGCCCATCTTCTATCTAGTTAGCCAAGAATTTTGAATACTCTCTCTTTCGGAGCACTCTCTTAGCTTAACTATGATAATATAGACTACCAAACCTAGACACAATAATTTCTATTCTAGTTTTCCCGAATTCATCGAGAATGCAAAACTAATGAGTGTGCACGCTGTTTATGGTCTCTTTAGTTAAAGAGTATGTATGATCCTCATGTATGCAAACCAAGATGGATCTTGGTATCAACTGTTTGACAACAAAAAGTAGTTAAGTGTGTCAAAATCAAAAACAAAACAACAGTAGTCCAAGACAAACAATTTTAAATCTTTAATTTTCAGCACAACATAATTACTGTTTCATAAAAGAAAGCCAAGGAAAAAAAACTGTACACTCGCAAGGTCTATTAAGAAAATAATAACCTCAACTATTTCAGCTCAATGTAAATGAATCATATAATGTCTGGGTTAAAAACAAAAATACCATGAATATTAACTAAACATTGAGATTATTGAATAATGCCCTCTAACATCAATCGGAATACAACAAACGATCAAACAATTACATGAATCCGAAGAACCCAGATACTAACAAAAAAAAAAAATAGATCAGAAAGGAGCACGGAAGCACATACCAGGAGCAATCTGAAAAAGTGTTTGTGGTGTAGGACAATCACATATGCAGGGAGGGCAAGAAGATGAAATTCCTTTTAATTTGAGACCCTTCTTGAATTTCCAATACAAAGCCGGCCCAGATACGCAGAGTGCCGACACTACTGCGAATATCACCAAACAACACCTCAAGCAAGTCGCAGATCTCCTACTCATCTCTCTAAAGAAAGAGATCTAACAGTGGCGCATTAGACGGGAGATTGGGATCTGTTTTTTGTGTTGGAATTCTGAACGGGGAAAATCAAGTGTTTCAATTAAAATGGGGCTTAAATCCATAGCTAACTAATTTAATTTTATTTCATTGTTTTTATACTTATACGTATTTTGGTGAGAATTAAAATTAGATTTTTAATGAATTGTGATAGATATTTTTGAAATGTATGGTAGAAAAAACGTGAGATTTATAAAAATATGGTTAATATTGATTCTTTGATTTTGACTTTGATTAAAATTGAATTTTAGTTCGACTCAAACAGAATCTCACTATCATCGTTCAATTTGATTTTATTTCATAAAAATCATCCAATTTTATATAACGTTTTATCATGACCATCTAATTTCATATAATATTTCATTTCAACAAGGCCATCCAACTGTTTTTCACCATTTTTATTAATTTTAAAAGTGGTAAAACGATAATTTTACATTATATATAAAAAAAAATTTAAAAAAATAAAAGCTTTTTATTTTAAAAAACGTTTATCTTAAAATAAATTTTATTTTTATTTTTTTTAAGTAACGTTTTTTAAAATATGTTTTTAATTTATTTTAAAAGACTTTTTTAAAATAAATTTTTATTTTATTTTAATTTTTTAAGGAACATTTTTTTAAAATAAATTTTTATTTTATTTTATTTTTTTAAGTAACTTTTTTTAAATATGTTTTTATTTTATTTTATTTTTAACTAACATTTTTTTAAAAATAAGTTTGATTTTTATTTTTTTAAGTAATGTTTTTTAGATAAGTTTTTATTCTATTTTATTTTTTAAATAATTATATATATATAATGCAAAGTTACAATTTTACCCATTTTAAAATTAGTGAAAATTGTGAAAAGAAGTTGTGTGTGTGATAAAATAAAATAAAATTAGGTGGTTATGGTAACACTAAGTATAAATTTGGGTGATCATAGTAAAAAAAAATCAAATTGGGTGACCATTGTGATACTAAGTATAAAGTTAGGTGATCATTGATGGATTTAACCCGTTAAAATGTGATTACATCAAGCATGGTTGTTGTTGTCATAGACTACATTTGTTTGAAAGAAGGATATATAGATCAGGGGTGGCAAATGAGCCAAGCCACTCTTCAACTTACGGGCTCGACTCATCTCACTCGGCACATGGAAAGCTCAAGTTTACTTTGAGATGATCTAGTCGAGCTCACTTATTTTTCCATGAGCCAACTCGTGGACTAGCTCGTTCGTTTTGCTCTTTTTGTCTCATTTTATTAGTTTTTTTTGATTATTTTTTGATTTATTTTATTAATTAAAAAAATGAACCGGCTCGTGAGGTCTACTTGCCTTCGGATTGATTCGAGCCCATATTTTCTATAGCTGGCTCGACTTGGCATGTCCTGGCCCTTTACCACTCCTAAATGAGAACAAAAGGTGTCACATATTTTGGGAGGGCAATCGAGTGGCTGATTCTTGAGCCCAACACTCGGTGACTTGCAAGCTTATACTTGGTGGAACTCTTCCCCCTTTTGTTCTAGTTTTGCATCTTAAGATATGTTGGGATGATGTAATGGTTTAGTTAGATTCGATTAGCGTTGGCTTGTAAACATGTTCATAGACGATATTTTTCATTTATCTTAATAAGCATTTCGGGGCAAATGACAAGGTGATATAGAAGTACCAACATAGTTAGGATGTTCCGGTGCACCCCTTGATCCCTTACACCAACTGGATGTTGTTAAGAAAAAAGATTAAAATAATAATAGTTGTATTATTATCAGTCTTTGTAAATTTTTAAGATAATGGCTTTTATTATATTGTTAATGTCTTATTATGAGTTTAAGTGAGATTAGATCGATGATAAGTGTGATTTTACTCTTGTGAGATTGAAAATAAGAGAATAGACTTGTAAGAAAGTATAGTTTATTCTTCTCATATAAGTGCATATATATATATATATGTGTGTGCGCGCTCATATAAGTGCATATATATGTGTGTGTGTGCGCACTTATATGAGATGATGAAGAATAAACTATATATGCACATACGCGTACACATAGAGCTCTACTCTGATGTATTTATTTCCATTTCTCAATTTTACTCATCCAATCTCATGTCTGTTGAAGTCGTCTTTTCAAGTTAAAGATCTTCGCAATGGGGTACATTATGGCACATCTTATTCAAAGCCCCTATTTGGCCTCCATTTTCAAAATCTCGTTTTTTCCTTTCTCAAACACATTTTCAACTACCATTTCATATGACTCATAAATTTTTAATCATACATGACACCAACTTTTATCAAAATATACTAAGAGCTTGTTTGGGAGAGATTTTAATTGGATTAAAATTGAAAAATAAGCTGTTATTATTGACTCTTATTAGATGCGTGAGATCTAATAACGACTATATTTTCAATTTTAATCCCATTAAAATCCCTCCAAAACAAGCCCTAAAAAAGCTGATTTTTAATTTCAACCAAACAGGGACTAAATACTTTGTTTTCATTCATTCTTAGAATACTCCATTATATAAATTGCCAAATGAGAGAGGCTTAGCTTAAACAGAACAAGTAACACTACCAACGAGCTTCAAGCAAGATATGCCAATTGCAATACTAACTATGGCACCACAAGATAAATTAGATCAAGGAATCTGTATGAAAAGTTGTTTAGACAATATATAAGCTCTTCGGGGGGGACAAATATTAAGGCCTCTTTGGTATGGCTTTTAAAAAGCCAAAAGAAGCTTTTGAGACCCATAAGTTACTTTTGGACTCGTTTGATTAATTTTATGAAAGTATTTTTGGTAGTTAGAAGAGTTTTTAGAGGAATCTAGTCCAATGTAGCTTCATCTAAAACACTTTAGGAAATGAGAATTGATTTTAAAAAGGGAAAATTTCATTAGTAAAACATTAAGTATGACATATTTCAAATCTAAGAGATAATGTTTACTTTTTCAAAAATCAGATATTAATTTAAATTTTATTTATTAAATAATTAATTAAAAATATTTTATTAATTAAATATATTATGGTCACAATATTATATAATTTATGGTCACAGTTATATATTAATCACAATTAATGAGAATTGATTTTAAAAAGGGAAAATTTCATTAGTAAAACATTAAGTATGACATATTTCAAATCTAAGAGATAATGTTTACTTTTTCAAAAATCAGATATTAATTTAAATTTTATTTATTAAATAATTAATTAAAAAATAATTAATTAAATATATTAAGGTTACAATATTATATAATTTATGGCATAGTTATATATTAGTCACAATTACAGACGTCACAGTCACAAACAACAAATTTTATAGATTACAATTTATTTTTCAATCACAAATCAAAAATTTTATAAATCACAATTTATTTCATGATCACAAAATATCAAATTAATTTGTCACAGCTTAACAAATTTTTATGTCACACATTATTTATTGGTAACAATTTATCTATTTCATTGGTCACGTATTATTTATTGGTTACACACCAACAAATATATTGGTCACAATCAACAAAATAATTTGTGACCACCACTGTCGTGTGAACCACCATCTCCTCAAATCCATTACCGTCAACGTCACCACTATCGTGACCACCACCACAACCACCATCTATACTTTTCACCACCGTGACCACCGTCTCCACCACACCACACCACAACCACCAACCAAAAAAATCCCCAAACCTACCATCATCGTTGTCCACGTCGCTTCCACGACCACCACCAACACTGCCACCGCAATCACCACCAATCCACAACCACAACCACAGCCACCGCCACCACCATCTCCATCACAGCCGTCGCCACCACAACTACTATCTCATCTATTTTCATCTCCACCACATCGCAACCATCAACCCCACTAAAAAAATCCCCAAACTGCTGCAGCTACCACGATCTCCAAATCACACAGCAGACCAACAACCTCCACAAATCCACCACACCACATCCACAAATCCACACACCACAACGACCTCTACAAGTCCACCGATCGCAATCGTAATGCCACCACCATCACCACCGAACTGCAGCAATGGTAGTGGCGAAGTCGCTCTGTGACATTCACATCGTCATGCTGCGACAGCGGCGATGCCGCTTCACATCGTCGCCCTACCATCATCGCTATCGGCGGCGTCACGGTCTTGCCTTCCTCTGTTTCTGCTTGGCTTTGCCTTTCTCCGGCTTCGGCAGCGACACGGTTGAAGGCTTGATGGTAGAAAATATAAGTAGATTTGCGAACGATGCGAACTCGTGGCACTATGTATCGCTGCATGTCTGAGATGTTGATCAACCAGAGGCTTCGTGGCCTAGTGCGGATGGTGCCCCTTGTGGCACAGTAAAGGGAGAAGTGAGAATGGAAATATAGAGAGAGAATGAAGAGATTTAAAGAGAGAAGGAAAAGTTAAAAATGATTAGGGTTTTGAAAATTTTGGTAGGACTTGTTTGGCATGATTATTGCTTTTGTTTTCTGTAGAAAAGCTTTTAGAAGAAAATGCTTTAATTTTTGTGGAAATTACAAATATATCAGGACTTTTCTCTTGAGGAGTTCTGATACATCTCATAATATCACAACCTTATGTGCAAACCGATCAATAGCTCCTCAATGGTATATGGATGAACAATAAAATTTTAATGTCATTTGCCTATCAATTTTTATTCTAGTTTATCCGATTTCAAGCTCTGTGGCATACGTAACAAAACAATTTAGCAAAGAGGATGTGTATAAGCAAATTCAGGACTTTCTCAAGCCAATGCAAAAACTCGTAAATTATTTCAACCGGCACGCTTTCATATTAGAATAAATGAAGCAAGAATGTAAACTAACCACTATAGGGAATACATGCTTTTAAAACCAAAAAAATGGTAATAAATGAGCTATCCTTATGCAGAGCTCTCTCAAAACATCATGGATGCCGCAGGTGTTTACTTTCCTATTAGATCTTTTGGTAGTCAATATGGTTCGACAACCATTTTCATTATTCGGAGATAGATGTTCTGCTAATTTTTCATTACTTTCTCGACGTTCTTCATTAGTAAGAACAACAATGTCGTCTTGAAGGTTTAGAAGAATGTCCGGCATACGATAATTTTGAGATAGAGTTGCACAAGCATGAACATATATAAAAGCGATATGCCACAAATGAATCATAAAAAAATTCAAAAGCCAGGGTAGTCTTGCCACAACCGCCCATCCCAACAATGGGAATGATTTGTAGGTTAGATTGTTGTTCATTACACAATCTTTTATATGCATCAAGTCTTCGTCAAATCCCATCATATTACTCTTTTTCTCTAGGGGCAGGAGTTGATGGCAAAAAAATTCTTTGGCTGCAGATTTCAACGGCTCTCTCGACGTTAATCTACAACACAACTTTCGGGATAAATTGATTTCCTTTTTTATTCAATGTAAATCTGTATGATGCTTGATAGTGTTTTCATATTTGGTAGAAAAAAATGTAGTTTTTTGAAATGATGCTTTTCTCCACGAGTTACATATTTTGAAAGAAGATGCTCGAATATTGGTTTCCTCTGCATCATATACATCACTCCTGGTTTTTCTTTCCAGTGATTCCACTTCTTCACAGATATTGTCGTACGGCTCAAGGGGTGTCTATTTAATTACACAAGACATGATTTTTCAAGATATGACATGCACAGTTCGGTTGTAATTGCCTCTACCATCAATTACAAAACACCAGTAGTCACTCGACTTTGCCTAAATTTCATGTAACTCACAGAACTTTATTTTGGTCCCATCTTAATTACTTTTAGTTTTTTTCACCCACACACAAAGACCCTTACTATTTTTCTTTCAATAAGCAAAACACTTCAGAATTTGGAAACAAATAATCAGCCCTTTTGTAGGTTTGCAATAGCGACCCACTTATTATCCACATATTTCGTGAGACCCATTACTCTTCTCAGTAAACTTGAACCCACACTAAATTTGACATGACATTATGGGGGAAAAAAAAAGAGTGGCAGCATTCAACTTCTATGGAAAGTAACAGATCACAAGAAACGAAGGAAACGTAAGTTACCATCTGTGATAATTTTACAGTTTTTGTATGATGAAGAAAATAAATAGTTTTTCAAACAGGAAAAGTATTTATAACAGAGAACAAGAGAACATCTGATACATTTATACAGTACATGCTATCCTAAGAACTAGATTCTGCATCCCTTGTAAAATCTCCTCAGCATAGATGCCTGCATGAGGATTGTCAAGAGTTGAGACACCAACCTAAAACCATAAACAAGGAAACCTCAATTAGTTCTGAAGAATGTCAGAAATTAAAAGCAACTCAGTAAAAGTAAAGTGTTAACTATAAGTAGTAAAAGTGCTTAAATTGAATTGATATTCCAGTGATGAACAGAAAAGAAATGCAATGGCAGAATCACATACTATTTTTGGATGAAAACAGAAAAAAGTAAACACAGCCACGATGTCACCAAAAGTCACATTGCCAATATGGACGAGACACACAATGAAGAGTTCAAGTTGAAAGATTCGAAGATCAAACATCATTCCTAGCAATTAAGCTATATGGGGACTAGCAATTGGAGCAAAATGTTTACAACTAAGCTTCAATAAGTTTCCATTATAAACAACAGTTAGAATACTCCAGTGAAAAACAGTGGCCTGCTTGTTTAAACAGAACAAGTAACACTACCGATGTTACTTGGTTACAATTCATTAAACAAATGGCAATTATTTCAAACTTAATTCAATCAAGCTGTCTCTTCTCTTCGTATAGTCGTAATGCTATGCAAATTAGATTCCGTCAGAAATAGAAATATTGAAGGAGTATCAATGAAACCACTTCTAGTCAATTTGAGTAGTGCTGTTGTAAAACTAAATTTTGATCAGTCTTCCCCTTTGAAGCTCAATAATTAGCTTCCTGGCAACATATCTAAAGCCAGATGCCTACAGATGGACTTGGAGAATGTAGCCAGCAAGAACTAATGCAGGTGACTGTCACAAATTTCCGTTGTCATTTATAACATTTCTTTTCCTTGCAATTGATTTGGTACTGTTAATGTTGTGCTATATATACAGATCACTGTTTTATGTATGAGAGCATATGTATACTAATTAAGTAGTATATGTCAAATTATAAATGTTTCAGATCTAAGTGAACGAAAGACGTTGATGTGGTCTTCCCTATGAACTTACACCCTCCTACGTCAAGCTTACGGGAAATATTGAAAAGAATTGGCATCAGATTTGTTTTAATAATAACTTCTACAGAACTGTTATCCATGGCGTTGCATTTTCTTTTTGTTCTTCTTTTTCTCCTGTATTTGCGTGTGTTAATTCTTTTAGCAACCTACTAAACTTCAAAGGGAGTAGTCTAATGATGAACCACTAGGCTTAAAAATTGAAGCCACAACTTTTGCTGGTGTCACTTGTTTTTTAAATTTTTTTAAATGATAATCACTTGTCACCCATTGTGTTGCATGAACACCTCAATTAGGGTCTTCCGACACATGTCGGATATGGATACTCTTCGAACACTATCGTGGTATTCATATTTAAAAGATTTTAAAAAGAAAATTAATAACAAGTATAAAATTAAATTAATCCTATATAAATGAAGAGTTTTAAAGAATTTAATCAATGTTTCAACAATGTGTCAGTACTTTTTGAAAAATTAAGTGTCGACATGTCCAACAGTGTCCGTGTCGGTGCATCATTGGTAGACTATACCCCATTCATTTAATGTACTTGCAAATAAAGGAAAATAATCTATTTTGAAAGAGAAGATTATACTACAACGACTCATTTAAGTAGGGCAAACGAACAATTGATTACATCACATAACTAAGATTTCTGTAAGAAGAACAGACCACAAAAAAAGAATGAAATTAAACTCTTGTATTTGTCTTGTTCAATATTGTCCAATACAGCCCCAAAAACTTCTATGCTTTTTTGCCTATCAATATTTATTCTTGCTTATAGAATTTCAAGCTTTATGGCATACATAACAAAACAATTTTAGCAGAGAAGATTTGTATAATCAAATATTAGGACTTTCTCAAGCCAACTAGAGAACTCGTTAAATTATTCCAAACTAGCAAATAAATGATGCAAAAATGTATACGAACTATTGCAGGAAAGACAAGCTCTTAAAACTAAAAGATTGTAATAAATAACAAAATAAACCTTGAACATGAAACGTATCAAAATTCTATGGCAATGCATGGGTGACAGTTAGTGAAATGCTCTTTAAATATGAGATGCCATTTCAAATTTCATCTCACACAGTTTCTCCAGAAAAGAAGGTACAAACAAGTAAAAACTAGTGAAGGAACATCAAAGCTAAATTTGTGACTGGAATAAAAACAAATTAAACATTCTGGCAAATGACACATATGTACCTCAACTTTCAGCTGGAGCCTCAGCATCTGAAGTAGAGTTCCGTTCCCCAACGAAGTGCAAGTCTCTACTCTGGTCTGGAGGAATCCATGATATGGGAGTGGCAGCAACTGACATAAAAGCTATTCAAATCAGTCCTAACTTTAATTGGCTATGTAGAAACATAAATGTGGCAGGGAATAATTAAGGAAATATGTTAACACAGAAACTCAGTATCAAAGCAAAAATGGATCTAATTAGAAATCTTAGCCTCCGTTTGTAAAGAATTTATACACAATTTAATTTATAAATAAAAAGAAAAGAATAGCAGATAAGTCGATGGTACTTGTGGCTATGTGTTCATTGACATGTGTAGTTGAAAATAAACTTTGACTAAATTGTAAATGATTTATAAATTAACCAAATAGAGGCTTAGTAAGTCAACATCAATCGTCAAACCTGGCACCACAGCACCACTTGTGTCATTCAAAGTAGCAGAAGGAGTACGACGTTTTCGTACATAACTTTCCTCTAACGGTTCAGGAATTTGAAACGAGAATTGTGACAATGTTACACCCGGCTCTGAATGCTCATACAGGTAACTGAAAAGAGAAAACATCATAAAAGACTCAAAACAAACAGAAAAAATATAAGATTCTGAAACTAAACAAAAGTAAATATAAGATTCTGGAAGTTAAAATACAGATCCTCCAGCAATTATTTATTCATTTACATTGAGGCAACCCTTGTTAATGACTATAGAGAGAAGTTACCTCTGAACTTCTTGCATTGATCGTAATCGTTTCCCTGATGGTGCATCATAGTAACTGGTAAGAAACATGTTACGTCCAATTGAAGTCAGAATGAAATTTTCACTTCTCAAACCCTTAAAATAAATTATAAATGAACTAGCGAATTAAATGGAATGGAAGACGTACAGATCAGCAAATTTTGTGCCTCCTCTAGCTCTAATTCGTAAAATTCGTTGCCAACCAGAAGGAGGCCGAGGAATACAGGGTTTGTCTATTGCCCAATTCCAGCTGCCATCTCGTACAAGATCTGGTTCCTCTTCACAGGTAATGTCAGGTCGCCATTCACGAGCTGTTTCACAAAGGAAAGGCAGCTCTGCTATCGTTTCTCGTATCTCTTCATACTTCTCTTTTGTTGGGATGAACCTCCATTTGGAACATTTGGCACACTGAACAGTATAAGCAGATACATTATCCGACACTCTTTTTGATTTCTTGTTTAAAGAGGAGGGACAAGGGATATTTCCGGTTCCGGTGGCTGCATTTAATGCACTTCCTTCCATTTCCTTAACAACTGCATGATCAAAAGCAACACTTTTTCTCAAGTTTATTTATTTTCTCGAGGATTCATGCCCAATATTTACCAAAATTAAGCCAAACAAAAACTCAAATCACAAGCCAAAAAAGTGACCGTTCATCTGATACTCCTATCTAAGAGACTTACAAAAACTTTAAGCTAGATGAAGCAAAAGCATATAACTTAATTCCAAAACTTGTTATGAGCTAGTGTCAATGTAGAAAGAACCCAACATGCGAAGAGCCCAAGGAGGACTATTGATTGCAACCACACGTCATTGGAATTTATATTTCATAAGAGATGATAACCGTAAAGTTTTATTATAGAGTAAGTGAATCGGACTATAAGTAGCTTTAGTTTTTCATTTTTCTTCATCGAGTTATAAATAAAAAAATATCAACATTAAGTAATCTCATAAATAAAAGTTGAGTCAAAATTAACGAGTGTTCTATTTCATATCTATGCTGCATAAAGGCAGATATGTCAACACACATACGACGAAAAAGGAAAATGGAACTCAACATTTCTAGAAAAACATGAGACATGTGTCTGCTAGGTCCTGTCAATTAATATATTAACCAAAATACATATTTGATAGGCTTGTAGCAAAAACAACAAATAAATAAAATTCTGAAGCAAATATCTAATAAAGTCTCAAATAGTATAATCTATATATTTCAAAGTGAATCATAAAGACGAATCTAATAAGTCTAATCAATGAAAAATAATAAGATAAGCTATTTTTCTCATCAACTTGGCAGTGTCACAATGCACAGAATATGGTATGTGAACGATCTCCAATCTTTGCTGGGCATGCTTTGACATGTAAGTTATGTGTTGGATTGTCGAACGTGTAATGTCATATATGATTGTTAGACAAGGAAAGGATACATTTCTACAAGTTATGTTCTACATACGTTCATATATTTAGACAGAAAGAACAATGGCATATACTGTAAGTTTCTATATCATGAAAACGAAGTAAAAACACTTACATATTACAATTGATATTATATTGAGAAGACTTGCAATATCATTTATTCTAAATTTAGAACCATGCAAATTCTAAACACTATGGTTGCAAAAAATAATTTTCTAAAGTGATTGAAAATTCGAAGCCTTGTTCACTGACTAAAACAATCAGAAAATTAACATGCATATACTTGGGTGGCACAACATAAAATCACTCTATTACATAGAATTATGAGTCTACATTAAAGTTTATGAAGGCTTTCGACCATAAAATCACTCTATTACATAGAATTATGAGTCTACATTAAAGTTTATGAAGGCTTTCGACCAACATACTATTAGACTTGGTTGGTGTTGCCTAACAAATATGGATTTCACGCTCATGTGCTACATGGTCTCACCTTCCAATAAAAAGTCAGAAATAATATAAGTTTCCATTAGTTTCTAAAAGGATAACAATCCATGGTAAATTTTAAACTTTTTTGTACATTATCTTAGACTTGACCTATATAGAAAATCATGGAGTAAACGAAACTTGGAATCCTATTTTATTGATGCCATCTTTTCCATTTTTCCACCAAATCACATTGAATTCTAACCTAATATACCCATGCAGAAACAGAAGTACCAATCTCAAACATTTTTTTTATTATTAAATTAAGAATTAAGATTTCATTATTCCAACAATTTCACTACGAGTGGAAATAGTTGAGATTATAAGAATAAATTGAAAACACAAAAAGGACCTTCAAAACCCAACATTCAATACATTGCATATTGGTAAAATGGCCAAATTTATTTTTGCGAACGGCTGACATTTATCTGTTGTCCCACCTTCACAAAAAAAAAAATTCATTATTTATCTTGTAGCATGGTTTTTGCATCATTCCAACTGAGAAAAAGAGCAAAACGGACAAAGATGAACGTTGTGAACTTCATGATTCTTAGATGAAAATTACTTTTTAGATGAAATTATAAGCGAATTTCTAGATTCTTAAACCAACCCCAAACATAAAGCTGCTTTCAAGACAAACAAGGGTCACAGTTCACTGCCATGCATTACTTGGCCCAAAAGGCAAATTTGTGACAAATAAGATACACTCAGATTTGAGCCTGGACATGGAAGCATCGCGAACGATGACACAGAATATACAGATACAGACGGAAAGAAATGGAAAAACTTGCAGGCAAATAACTCATATCAGGAGGATAAAGCACAAAAATAAAAAAATCTGCTGTCTGAAGAATAAAAAAATTATTAAAAATACTAAAGGAAAATCAAAAGAGAAATTCAGAATTTTCAATTCCTTCCCTTTTTAATGCCTAAAGGAAAGCATGCAGATTAATTAAAACCATGTTTAAAATCGTCAAGAAAATCTTAATCATCGACCCAACACAAAAATTCACCGGCATGCATATCTATGTTTGAATGTTCTATGATTTATAAACAATTCAATTGAATAAATCTTGATTCACAGATCCACTCACCAAATTCAATTAAAACAAGTTAGAACACATATACAAGAACTGTACATGCATAGAGCTGTGAATGCGTATGAGAGAGGATCAATTACTGATGAATCTACCTTCGAATATTTGTTCCGGTACGGTGGCTGAGTGAGAGTGAAGCAAAGCGAGGGCTTGGGGGGAGAATATAGAGTAAGGTGACTGATGCAGTGGGTATAAAACCGATTATATGTGGATTTCCCAAATTGGATAAAAATATAGACAAAGAACAAAATAGGTTATTTACTAGATAATAAATATTAAGAGTAAAAGTTACACAAAAATATTTTTCTTGTGAAAACAGGTTATTTTCCTTAATAATCGGTCCAAACATAATACATTGGCCAATCAAAAAGTAAAAGGTCAAACAAAAGTCAAATGAGGAGTAAAAATAAATATATAAAAGCAATTTTATTTTTATTTTTGAATCGATTGGTGTTGGTTGTGAATCCGTTAATTTTTAGACTGAACTAGTTCTTAAATGATATTATTGAATTATAATGTTTCACTTTTTTGGTTTTCGATTTTTTTTTATGGAACCAGCCAATTTGATCCTGCTCTAATTACAACATCCTTTTATTGTTGTAAATAGTTTTTTTTTTTGCTCATTTTATGGTATCCTTATAAATATTGTGAATAGATGTAAAAAGTTCATCTCTATTAGGAGTTTTAAAAATGAGTAATAAAAAGTGTAGACAATTAATCTTTTTTAAAAAAATATTTCCAAATATACATTAAATCCTCAAATTTCATTTGTTACATGATAGTTTCATGTGATCACATCACAATATTAATTTAATAATTAATATCAAAATTTTGAGTCATATTTAACTGTTCACTAAAAAATCATTCGAGGTCATGATTGTTCATCTTAAATAGGTTACATATTCAATTTGTAAATGTATGTTTTTCGACTTTTTCTCTTTCATTCTCAAGGCACCGAGATATTTACGAATAATTTGACCTAAAATTCTAAAATGAATAATAAAAAGTGTAGAGCAAATGAGACATGTTACGTACACCCATGTTATCAATATGCCCTTCAAAGCTCATAACAGGTAAGCTCTTGATAAAGGAGTCAGCAAGATTTTTAACAGATGCTATCATACACACCATCGCATTTCCTTGTTGAATAATTTCACTAACGGGATGATATTTTCATTCAATGTGCTTTTCATGTTGACAACTTCTTGGTTCCTTTGTATTTGTTACAGCTCCATTGTTATCACAATAATGGGACGTGATGCCGAAGGAATCAACTTAGGTCTAGTAAAAACTTTTTTAGCCATACCGCTCCCTTTGCTGCTTCACAAGTAATTGAAACATAGGGTTGTTTGACACTCCTTGAAAAAATGGCTCCACCCAATGTGAACACCAAGCTTGAAGTGGACTTGCAAGAGTCCATATTAGCTTGAAAATCAGAATCAGTATAACCTACAGGGACCAAATCTAGAGTTGAATAAACCAACACATGATTTCTAGTACTACGAAGACACTTGAGTAGATGCATGACATCTGCCTAGTGCTTAAGTCCTGGATTGGACTAATATCTAGTGACAATCCTAACAACATAGTAAATATTTGTTTGTGTACATAATTTGTGTACATGAGGCTTTCTACAACCGAGGAATAAGGAACCTACTTCATATATTCAACTTCACTAGGAGTTTTAGGACAATGTTCCCGTGATAACTGAATTACATATTTGAAAGGAATTTGACCTTTATTATAATTTTGCACAGCAAACCTGACCGGTACTTTGTCTATATATGAAGTTCGGGAAATTGCAGTTATTTTGTTCTTCCTATCCAGAAAAATCTGGACTCCTAGAATATAATTAACATCTCCCAAGTCCTCATTTCTAAATGTTGTTCCAACCAATTTTTTTAACTCAATGTCAATGCTCCACATCATTCCCAATGAGCAAGACATCAATGTAGAGCAGAGAAAAATTACCTTGTCGTCCATAATATGCTTATAGGCACAAGGCTTATCTAGGTTCTAATCCAAACCCTAAATCGTAGTAGTTTGATCAAGCTTGCAAGACTAGATGCATGCTCCAGTCCATGAATGGACCTCTTTAGTTTGCATATTTTATGTTCCTGACCCTTGTAAATAAAATCATCTGGATGCATCATATATATATTCTTTTGTCAAGCTTCTCACTAAGGAGTGCAGTCTTACTATCGATTTGCCTCACTTTATATGCAAAATGAGCTGCAATAGACAATGGATATGGAAATTCATAGACTTAAAAATTGCCACATGCGGGAAGATTTCCTCATAATCATGCCTTCTCAATGGGTAGAACTTTAATGACCAATATAATTTTAAAGGTCTCCACCTTTCTGTCTACACCTCTTTTTCTCTTGTAGACTCATTTGCATCCAATGAGTTCTAACCAATTTGATGCATCTACAAGATCCCAGAATGAGTTAGTGTACTTAGATTTCATTTATGAATATATGGTACTCCTCTGATGGCCAGAGTCTATATCCTCCATAGCTTTTTTAAACAAAGTGAGATCCTCCTCTTGCTCAGCAGAGACGGCCTCGAAAGACTCTCCACAAAGTAAGTATTTTAAAGGTAATCGAGTGGTTCTCACATAATGTCAAAATAGTAGAAGTTTTTGAATGATTGAAATTTATAATTGTTCTCTCACTTCTTATCTTGGATCATATCTCTCTACTTTAGTCTCCACCATGTGGGAATTGAACAGTTGGAACTTGATCCTTTGTCACCTCTTGTGCTGACAAGTCAATGGGATAGCAGGTGAGACCTGCATTTGTCTTCCATTATGCCTAGGCACCATCGGCGAAGGAGGTGTGAATTCCTCTAAGTGTGGATATGTTGTCCCTTATTTCATCCAAAAGAACCATGTTATTGAATTCATGCTCTTCTATATACTTATATTTTAAGAAGATTAAATTTGTACTTATAAATGTCTTCTCGTCCAAGGACTAGAAGTAATATCATCTTGTTCCTCTAGGATGTCCAACGAAGTTACATGTGATTTTGATTCCATCTTATCCATGTTTCCCTTCAACAAATGCACCGAATATCCTCATATTCGGATGTCTTAGACTAGACAAACGCCCATTCCACATCTTCATGGGTACCTTAGGGACAAACTTAGACGGAGCTATGTTAAATAAGTATATTGTGGCTTGTAAAACATATCCTCAAAAGGACGTTGTGAGAGTTGAGAAGCATAGCATGGACCTACCATGACCAATCTAAGACATCATTATGTTGGGATATACCTGGCATACTCAGTTGAGATAGAATCTCATTCTCTAATAAGTGTTCTAAAGTCATTCAGTTGGGATGTACCTGGCATACTCAATAGTCAATTCCCCTTCCTAGATGAAAAGGTAAAAGGACAACTTCTTCGTCCGTGGACGCTGGTAGTTCGACCCAAGTGAGATAAGTAGGGACTATGTAGTCCCCACCCATTACCACAAAATTTGTAAGCATTTTAGTATTTGGAATTTATTGTACTTTGGATGGCATGTTATTTATGTGCCTTGCCTTTGCCTTGCAAGTTACCATTCCTTGGACATCTTCCCTGCTATCAAGAAAAGAGGTAGACGCTGCAAGGGCCCTAAGGAGAGATCAAAGGTCATACAACTTCCTCATAAGTGACCCAGCCTTTCCGCAGCTGGACTCTTTATTTCCGACCTCCCACTTCAGGTAGCTTCATCCCTCTTGTTATTTTTATCTTTGTTATGTTTACCTGTTACACCATCTTCCTTTTTATTTTCGTGTTGTTTTAAATTGTTTCTTTGTCAGGCCCAAGCGCTAAGATGAGGTTGTTCAGGAATGTGAGAGGTTGGCATGCACAGATGGGCTATAAGAGGAAGGCTCCTATTAAAGTGGTTAGGATGAGGTTCCCCTAGTAAGGCATCTAGCACTTATGATTTCTTCGGCTAGAGACTTTAGCAGCTCCAGGCATCAGCTGCCTTAGGCTCTTCCCTGCCATGCTCAAATCTGCATGTTAAGGGTTAAAATCTCACATCGAATAAAAATGAAAACATAGGCGAATTTATAAGAGTTTGGGCTACTCCTTTTAATAAGGTTCATCTTTTAAGATGGAACCTCAAATCTTAACATGGTCTCAGAGCCCATTAATCTCCAATGAGCAATTCGATTCGATTAAAACTCAAAAAATTGAGCACACGGATTTCAAGATTAGTTTGCTCAAACGAGTTATCATCTTGAGGGGGCATGTTAAGGGATAAAATCTCACATCGAATAAAGATGAAAATATAGATCAATTTATAAGAGTTTGAGCTACTTCTTTTAATAAGGTTGATCTTTTAAGATGGAACCCAAAACTTTTATAAATTGAACCCCAAATCTTAACACTGCAGAGGCCTGATCTGGATGGCATTATGAGAAGTGCTATGTTAGTTTACAAGTCAATGTAGGAGGAGAAGACTCGTCACGTCGAGGATAAGAGAAAGTGGATGAGAGAGTGAATACATTAGAACTCATTTTCTGGCTAAGCTGGAGGTCAAGGCTCAGGCTGAACAAAGAGCTGTAGAGGCCTAAGCCGGGCTTAAGGCTAAGAAAGCCATAACAGTGAGGGCAGTTGAAGACTGGAAGGCCTCATCTGCCATTGATGCATCAGGGCAAGAGATTTATGTGATTAGCATCAAGGAGGTTGTTCACTTCATAGATGAGGAGGCCTGAGCTTGATGTCGAATCCCTCCATCAAGCTGTGAATGAAAAACAGGCTGTTGTCACTCCAGAGGTCGAGCCTTCTTGCAAGGTCCCAAATGATGACCCAGCAGTTTCTCCTGTACATGTAACTTTTTATTGGTTAAATTTTGATATTTGTTTTGGTTTAGAAAGGAATGATTATCTAGTTCGAGTTCTTTCTAAGTCAGAGTTCGAAGAATGAAGTTAAAATTTTACTACGCAAGCACTAGCGATTAATTACTTTGCATTTCAAGAACGATAGAAGAGTTTGTTACAAATATCTAAACATGCATTTCTGGAACTTAATTGTATTTGGTTATATTAGACTGTTTACGTGAATTTGATTTTTCCAACACGTTCAGAATTTCGTAGATATGATGAGTTAAAATCCATGTCTCAATGTGAATTCTTTATGTCCACTAAAGCCATATTGGTTTCCACTTTCCAAGGTTAATTTCTTTTCATTTTTTGCTTGTTTCCACTTTCCAAGGTTAATTTCTTTTCATTTTTTGCTTAATCTCTCAACTTTTTCCTTATGTTATAGTACCCATCCTGAAAACAAATAAATAAGGACTTTCTTTTCCATATTAATAAATTTCTATTGTTATCTGAAAAACAAGATTTCTGCAATCTGCAAGTAAAAATTTATTATTTGACTAGTAATTAATTGCTTTGCATTTCAGGGATGACAGAAGAGTTCATTAATAAATATTTTAACATCTCTTTGTGGCACTCAATTGTGTTTAATTATATTTGATTAGCTGGATCTGATTTCTAGAATCTCCTGAAGATGATGAATCAAAATCCAAGTGTCGTGTAAATTCATGTAAATCCCTGGCGAAGTTCACCACTCTTAAACACAAGCAAGCGTACACATAACACACACAAGCACATTATACACACACTTATGCACACACAATACAAACACACACATACTAGCACTTAAACCTAATCTGGCTGGTATTGAGTGGGCATTTATTAATTGTGTGCCATATTTATCACATCTTTCAGAGTTCAAGCTATCCCTGGCGAAGTTCCTCCCTCAGTTCCATTTACGCCATCAACCACTGGTGTTATTGCTGCCATTGCCTATCAAGTTCTCAAAGGTTCCTTCTATGATTAGCATGTTAATTAAATTTTTCCTTCAATTTATTATACACTACAAGTGTATGTTATTTTTAAAGGACTTGCTATTTTTTTTTCTTTTTCTTCATCATGTGAATTGTTGTGATTTTATTTTCCAATTGTCGTGATTTAAAAAGTACATTTATGTAGGAATCAATAGAAAAGAAAAAAAATATAATTTATCAGATGAAAGCCAAGCAATTGAATTTAGCAGCACACTATTTACAATGAACATATTAGGCTAAAGTTTCACTTTTTCCTTCAAATTATTCTATATTTCGGTATATCGTTCAGTTTTTGCCCATTTCTTCAACACACGGACGGTGGTAAATTACCTTTAAGATGGTGGGGATTGCAAAAAAGTAATTAAAAAGGAATCAATTTGAAAAATTTGAGTACATTGGTAAATTAGGTGGATGCATTTTAAATATATGTATCAAATAAAACGTAGGTGACGCTGAATGAATATCTGGAAGGAAGGAAAGATCTATAGAACAATAGAAAAAAACTGTAACAGGAAAAGAATTCATGACAATATCACATGTTCATCTCATTCAAAATGTATTAAATTCAATTAATTTGATGTCTTTAAAGATTAAATAGAAAAAATGCCTTTAAATATAATTATCTTTTTGTTAAATCTGGACATTACTTGAATTTTTGCTTGAAATGCTGTCGTCAAAAATGTTAGATGACCTCTTATTTTTTATATTTTTTCAGAGAGACAAGTGCTGCCCGTTATTTCCTTTCCTTAACAAGATCAAATGTTGCTTCTTTTTGTTTGCTTTAAAAAGAAGAGTTATCAAATTCAAGATCTTTCCAAGTGAAAAGCCACGAATCACAAAGCATTTAATTGTGCCAGTTATGAGTAGTGATGAAAAAAATGCATGTAATCAAAATCATGTAATATTTCAAGTGAAAAGAGTAATGTCTAGAAATGGTGACAGCTAATAGGTGTTAAATTTTAAATCATCAAGGAAAATAGTCCATCATAAAAGAGAAAGGGTGGGGGGTAGAGACACGGTTAGTGGTACCAAGCCTCTTTAGTTAATTTAATAAATAGTTTGTCACATTGTTTGTCATCTTTCAGTGAAGAACTAAAATATTTTGTAGCTGAAAGTGATAGATCTAGACCTGTGTATCCAAATTAGCTTTCAAATTAGTTGTACCAATAATATTTTTAATTGAAGCCACAGATGCTAAAACTTAATTGTTCTACAATGCGAATTCCATAATAAATGAATAAGTAAATAAAAGAAATATATACCTGCAATTTCAGCCATTGTGTTATCTACCAGCACGCTTCCGTTAGTCTTGCTTCTCAGTTTTGAATCACATAAACAAGGGTTCTTTGAGAAGTTAGATTAGCTACTTACAAGAAATAAGAGCCTGACATTGTAAAGAAAAAAGAAGCAACAAGGTGAAGATTGAACAGACTGCAAACGAGATTTGGTGAGAGTGCTTAGTCACATGTCAACTTATCTTTTGCTGTTTCTTTTTTTCTAGGATGTGAACAAGTTTGTTACTTGACAAATGTGTAAGATTTTTAGACATTGAATTTTATATGTCCCATGTATACTGAATATTCTTCAATATGTTTCAAGTAGCATTTTATATTATTGTTCATAAGGAATAATTATATATTTGTGCTTAGTTATGACACAATATTGTTAAATAAGGTTAGTCCCAATAATTTATTTTATTATCATAATCTGAAGACAAAGTAATTATTTCAGCAAAAAGGAAGCTGCTGATTCCCCTATCTAGGTCCCTACTTCCTTGCAAGTGTTTGTTGTGATGCGTTTTTTAACTCCTTTGTTTGAGTTTGCATTAGCTTTTATGAGAAGTGTTGGGAGATAAAAATGACTTGTACAAGCAATAAATAGGTTTTCACTTAGTGAAGGGGTCTCAGTCAATGAAACGCTATAATAAGAACAAAGGAAAGATGGGCTACGCGTTGGAGAAAATTCGATGGTTATATCTAGACTATCAAGCCATGTGCTATCATTTGACAACGGCAAACTAGATCTTCTTATGTTAGTCCCTCTCAAATCACTCATGACCTTACTACAGGGAGGGATGATTGTGGACTGTGTTGAAAACAATATGAAAATGATATAAAAACATAGCCTTATCTTATAGTTTAAGTTTTGGAATCTAGAACAAAATACAAAGGTCTTGAGTTTTAGTTTCACTGTCGGCCATTAAATTAAATTGTACACTAGTTAGACTTTTTCCAAAAATAAAAAATAAAAAAATGAATCTCCTCTACATATTAGGCGGCATGTTAAAAATAATATTTAAATGGTATAAATGCGTCCCTAGAAGAAAATATGAAAAAGAAAGCTTTAAAATAAATAAAAGATTGTTTATAACTTTATTGAACGATAAACATGGGCCATAAGCACGTAGCACACATTTATTCATATTTATAATAAAATAAGTTCAACAACTTTCTATAGCTAGTCTTTATCCAAAAAACAAATAACAATTATCAAATAACAAATTAACAAATTTGCATTTATCCTTTGATTTGAATCTGACAATCTTATAACTCTAAGATTTTCTCATTTCCTTATCTCTCATTTGATCATCGTCAGTCTGTAGCTAAGTTGTGTGACATTTTTAACATCTTCCCACAAACTGTGCTGGGCCGAAGGCATAGTTTGGTTCGAAAAACTAAGAGCTTCTATGGATATTGGTTTGATGAAGAAGCCAACAATGATTTTTATCTTCATTCTTGAGAAGATATGTTACTTGTGTATATAAGCATTTCAAGTGCTTCCCAAATTGCATATGTTGTGTCTAAGCCTATAAGGAGTCTGAGGGCTTCTTCAAACTATTGCGATGATCCAACCATGAATGAGAGGATCAGACTTTTATCGGACAATGAATTCATTTGTTAATTTTGGTGTGATTTATTTATTTATTTTTTTGTATTGTTTGATTTTGATGTGATGTATTTGGTGGGGATAAGGTTTTCATTGGTGAAATGATCAACCTGTTCTTGAACTTATTTGTCAATTTTGGTATGAATTTTTTTGTTTCTGTTTTGGTATGATGTATTTGATGGACAAGAATTAAGTGTGAGGTTTTCATTGGTGAAATGATCGACCTATTCTTGAACTTATTTGTCAATTTTTGTATGAAATTTTTTGTTTCTGTTTTGGTATGATGTATTTGTGGTGTGTCGAGTACTCACAATGGATCTGATACCAAGAAGAAAATATGAAAAAAAGCTTTAAAATAAATAAAAGATTGTTTATAATTTTATTGAATGATGACCATGTGACATAAGCATCTTACACTCATTTATTCCTATTTATAATAAAATAAGTTCAACAACTCTATATCTAATATTTATTGAAAAAATAGATAAAAATTATCAATTGATAAATTAACAACTTTGCATTTATCCTTTGATTTGATTTGACAATCTTATCACTTTAAGATTTTTTGATACTCTTATCACTCATTTGATTCTCATCATTTCTGTTGCCAAGTTGTATGACATTTCTAACACCCCTCTCATTAAGTGTTTCAATGAGTTTGATAATTTTTAACCAAAGCAAGAGAAAGAAATGTTGCTTCTATATATGTTGTAGATACTGGAGTAAATTATTTCAAAAATCACTCGACTTATACCATGGCCACAGATTGCTTACTGAATTTTAATATGTTTCATACTGCTTATTGAACTTTCTCCATTTGCACTCTATCCATCACACTAAAAAACTAGTTACCATTTTCGTTGACGTGGTAGATGGAAGTTTGATGTGGCAACTAATGCCCAGTTAAATCACACAAAATTAGCGAAGTCCTCCATGTCAGCATAAATCGCATGACACGTGTTTTTCAAACACGTTTTTGGCTAATCTTTATAGAAATAAATAAATAAACAAAATTAAAAACCTAAGTTCTTCTCCCCGAGCCTCAAGATGGCCCTCATTGCCCGTTTAAATGCCTCCATGTTGACAACAACTAACACTCGGTTAAATCACACCAAATTATAGTTTGTTTGTAAATTCAAATTTGCCGGACGCAGCTGCGATAGTGTGGCAGTAGAGGGGTCATGGATTCTGAAGAAGATGATCGGAAATGTCAGTTTTGTTTTTTTTTCTTTTTGTTTTTTGTTTTTTTTTTTAAGTTATGGTGATTAGGACGCCAAAGATGATTTGGCATGTTTTTAATGGGCGTTAATTGCCATGTCAAAATTCCGTTAGTCACGTCAGCAGAAATAGTAACGAATTTTTGGGGGTGATGGATGGAGTACAAACTCAGAAAGTTTAGTGAGCCCCTATTTGATGGTCATTATTTTGAAAAAATAAAGTTTTGAATAGTGATTTTTTTAAAGAATATATGGTTAAAAAATGAAGAAAGTTTTGAGTTTACGTACAAAATTATTTTATTGTATAAATATGTGGTTGAAAATGAGTATGATAATAAAAAGTTTTGTTTTAAAGGAAGACAAACAAGGAAGACTAGTGTGGAGCATATTAAAGTTCAACTAGTAGTCCGTGACCATGATAGTTAAGTGCTTTTGAAACAATTAACTCATAGATACTATCATCCTAACTTTTTGTCCTTAAAACTCTTGTACCTAAACTTGTGCTCAGATGTTGATTTTATGATCTTGGTTTTGAAGTTTACGAGGTATTGATGAACTTTATCTTTCCAGACTTATATATTTGATATTCCTTTCTATTTGATATCACAATAAATTAACTTCTGTGAGCCAACCTAATGGACCAAACAACAGTTGAACTTGTGAAGAACCTATTAAAATCCGAATAAATCGATCGATTTTATTAAACCTTTTTGACAAGGTTAACCAGTTCTTGACCGATTTTCAAAAATTCGTTTGAGATGTCGGGATTAAGGGTCGATCCGATAACCACTGGTTTAGACATTTTTAAACGCTACCAGTGCGCCGAAGGCCTTTCTGCAATCTATAACATATACATATCATTACTAGGAAATCTGTAATTTTGTTGTTATCATTTCATTAATTTCTTTTCAATCTACATGTGTAATACAATTATGTTCTAGTGCCTATTATACATAAATTCAACAATCATATACGAAAACTTGAAGAAAATATTTTATTAGCTTTTCAAATATAAAGTAACTACTTTATGAATTTATTAATATGTCTAAACAAATAATTTCTGGATAAGATGAATGTAATTCATTTATATAGAAAAGTATTTTGTTGATTATGAGATGTTTTTGCATTAAAAAATAGATGTATCTTATGTATAATGATATTATTTATTAAAACTCTTATACCAACTCTCTTTAATAAAATGATGTAGCCGAAAGAACAAACGGTCACCTTCTTGAAGTTGCTTGTGCTCTCATGTTCTCTAGAAACGGTCCTAAGTGCTTTTGGGGAGATGTGGTTGTTAAATCTGCTTATAAGAATTCCCTTGACAGTAGTTGCAAATGTAGTTGGGTTCTTGCATATTTAACATTCTTTTATACTTGACAGCTTGGAAGAGGAAGACTATATGGATCTACGTCATGGATTTATTATAATAATTGCAAGGAAGAAGTTGCAAAGTAAATAAGTCTTTGTCGAGTGCAATTCGAGAGGTTTTCTAAGGCGCTCAAAGCAAAGTGATCACTCTCTCTTTGTCGAGCATGCATCACAAAGAAAATTATGGTACTTATAGACTATGTGGAAGACATAGTAGTTACTTGTTATAACAAGAAATGGAGTAATTACGAAGTATCTTGGTTAAAGAGTTAGAAAATACAGTTTGATCATTTAAAAATGATTAATAATTTTGCCAAATGGGGGCTTAATTTATTCAAATAATGGGTACTGTTTTGAAGGTTGAAGCCTATAGAGAGGTAGACTGGATAGATTCAGTAGTAAATATATGGTCAACAACCTTAGTGTTGCACCTTTTGATGGAGGTAATTTGGTGATGTAGAGAAGTTCTAGTGGTTTGGCTGAGCTTAGTACATTATGATCGGACTAAACACGTTGAAATAAACAAACATTCAATTAAGGGTCAATAAGGAAAGGATTGACACGTGTCAAATTAGGTACCATTTCGTACCTTGTAAAGGTCAACTTCCACATATATCTTCGTGAAATGTGTAAATGGAGCTAAATTTGGAAATTTTATATTCAAGTTGGGACTTATAAATGTCTTTGAACCAACTTGACAGGGAGTGTCATATGTGTGTGTGTATGTCTATATATATATATATATATATATATATATTCTATTTTAGGGAGATCATGGATTGACTAATCCTGTTTTTTAGAGTCAATACTAGAAAGTTATTATCTAGTTTTGGTAGGTTGGAGGAATAGGGTTTAACAATACTGTTTTCATTTTTTCTTTTTTTTTTTAGGGGGTGGGGAGCGTTTCCTGATTTCTTTCCTTTGTGCAGCAGCCCGATGCCTATAGATGTTTTAATACTCCTATGATACAAAATTCAAAATTGCGATCTTCCATTCTCACATGACATATCTTAGGTCATGCACAAAAGGCTCCTTTCTTGAGCATATGACATAGAAGTAGAATGTCAATGTTAGAAACAAATAAAATAGACATTTCAAATATTTGGTGTACTATTATATTATTTTGGCGGGAAAGAAGGGACCATAACAGCAAACACCTTACTATTCCTTGGTTTGCATAATATAGATGTTGTTTGCCTTATGTACTGGCCGCTTAGTAAATACTTATGTATTAGAGGTTTTATCTTTACAAAAATGTTACTTGTACGGATATTATAACCAATTGGTTTACAAGTGCTGAGTTTGCAACATTTAATTTTGTTTTTTGTCTAACATGCTTGACAAATGTTGCCAACTCAGCAGCACCTGTAAACTAGTGTGTTAAAAATTCCTTTTTAGTTTTTTCAATTTCCAAAGGAGATAAATATAGTCCACTCTTCACATAGTTATTTTCCGCAGATTCATTCATTTCTGGAATTTAATTTGAAATAATAGATGTAGCTTAGTTACCTTTGAGAATGTATACCTATCGTCATACTTTATATCTTTCCATTGTCAGGTATTGGTTTTCTCTAAACCTGGAGGGAAACAATGGCTGGCCACTATGATACTTCCAATAAGAATCTAACAATGGAAAGTGCTGATCGTCTGAGTAGGTTGCCAGAAGAAATTCGGAGGCACATTCTCACCTTCCTTCCAACAATTGATGCTACACGAACTAGCATTTTGTCTAGAACCTGGAGGACAACATGTTATTCCCTTCAAAAACTTTGTTTTGACTATAATCAGTTTCCGGAAATGGAAAGGAAGAGGGATAATTTTGTGAATTTCATCAATCAAGTACTTGCTCTTCATGATGAGTCAGATATTCATGTGTTTGAATTCTGCCTTTCTACTTCAAATCACTATAATTTTCTGATCAAGAATGATTGGATTGTATTTGCTGTACTGCACAATGTTAAGAAGCTTGTCCTCTATGGAAGCATTGATGAAGTCCAAAAGCTTCCAGATTGTTTATTTGCATGCAAGTCCCTTGTCAAACTGGAATTGGCATTAGTAAATGATGTTCTCGTGTGGCCTAAAACCATTGAACTTCCCAACCTCCGAAAACTAAGCCTCAAGTTTTTGGTACTGTCTGAGCAGGGTTTAAGACAAGAACTTTTCTCGAGTTTGCCGGCACTAGAAAAGCTGTCAATTTTCTTTTGCAATATCAATAGTTTTAAAGTTCTTTCTGTTTCTGCTGCCAGATTAAAAACTTTTATCATGTGTAGCTGTCCAGGGATGGATGAATGCTCCATCAGCATTCAAGCTCCAAATCTCATGCAATTTATATATGCTGGTGGTGTTAGAAGATGTTATGATTTCAACATACCTCCACATACTTTAAAATTTGTTGCTAATGCTGAAGTTCCTTGTGTAATGAAAATCAGAAGCATCGATGAATTTAGTCAATCTGTGATCAAAATTACCAGGGAGCTTTTTAAGGCCACTCGTGTAGAATTCAACCATCGGCTTGTTCAGGTGAATGCGTTTGCCTGTGTATAATTAATCATATAATTTGGAATGTGATTCTTAATATGTTTCTTGATTGGCTTCAGGCTCTTTCCATGGCTAGTGATCTGCGAAGACGCTTTGCTTCTAATATATTTTTTAATACGAAGTCCTTGACAATTAATTTGTGGCCAAAAAAGGACTACATTGAGACAGCAATGGTTGTCGTCTGTAGATGTCCAAACCTTTCTGTGCTTCGGCTTAACATTGTGGTAAAAAGCTATGCATTTAAATCTATTTATGATAAATAAGCTTTTTGAATTTTAGTGCTCTTTCCCACTCTCTTTCCACTATTGTCCTTTTCTTTTATCAGAGATCAGAAGGACAAATTCTTGTAAATCCTGATTTGGAGCTGAATTTGGTAAACGATGATGCTGTTGGAGCCTTTCATAAATTAATATATGTTATGATAGAGAATTTCGGAGGAAATGAAAGCGAACTGGGGTTGGTGAAGTATTTGCTGGCCAATGCACATTCATTATTTAGGATGAGGTTCATGATGGACATGTCTAGGATTAAAAATGAGTTGAAGTTGAAATCCAAGATACGTGAATTTGAGAAAGCTTCTCCATACGTCGTTGTCAGATTTGAGTAATTTCCTTGATGGCATAGTAGGTAAGTTCTCTCTCTTTTCCCCAGGGTCATTTTTCATTGATATCAGCCTAAGCCATAAAATTTCCTTCAATCTCTTGATCTCATTAAAATACTCTTTCCCTTTAATTTCTCCTCATCGCCATAGTGTGTTAACAATATGTTGTAACCTTCTGCTAATAAGCTGTATTGTGCATAAATAAAAGAAAACGTATAAGCACGAGATAGAGACATGAACCCTCCTCTCAATCCTTGTGAACTGATGCTAGTGTCAACTGTAGGTGCAGCATGGTTGAAGATTATGGAGACTATTTCATTGGTCGAGACTTGCTTAATTTGGTGTTCGAAATGCTTTCGTCTTTTTTGATTAAGTTGGGATACTTCTTTTTATTCTCTAGAAGATCTTATTGAATTGGTCCATAATATTAGTTTCTGCTGTAGTATCTTGCTTTATGAAGTGTTGATTAATTTAGTTCACAACATGCACATTTTTATGCCTTGTATACTTTTGTGAATGGAGTTATGCAGAAATGCATTTCGAAAATTCTTGTTTGGACAATTCATAATATATATTCATACATACTATTTTGATCACTTACTATATTAGTGACTTTTTTAGGAGGAATAATATTAAATTTCACGAAATGTATAGATAATAAATAGGTTGTCATTACTAATTAAAGGCTGACAAAAAACTCGCAAATCCACAAAATGATCCACTCGCTGTTTGGAGCCCAATTGATTCAATTATCAAGTTGGTCGTGGATCCAACCCGAAAAAATAGTTTGGTGATCAATTTGGATTCTAATCCAATCATTGTTTAAAGAAAAAGAATCTCTCTCTCTCTCTCTCTCTCTCTCTCTCTCAAGTCCAAAACCCATCTCTTCTCTTCTTTCCCCACAATTCTCAATTGACACCACCAGATCTACTATTTATTTATTTCTGAATTTGATTTCTGCAAAATGGATGATATGGAGTCGTGGTTGTGGTGATTTTTTGTGGCCAGTGATTTACTTTGAGCTTTTTGCGGTAGTGATTGTCACTGGAAAGCGCAGAAGCTGTTTCTAATTTCTGTGCAACTTTCCTCAATATATTTGGAAATTTCAGACAATGGATTTTACATGTTTGAGGTTTTAGAGTTCATGATTTTAGAGTTTTTTTTTTTTCAGAAATTAGTTTCATTTTCCTCGATGGATAATACCACTCTTCAGCGTCAGCCATTATTTTTTTTATGGGTTGTTTTGATGTGTATTTGGAGCATTAGCCTGTACTGTAGTATTGCAGTTTACTATTATTGTTACTGGTTTTTTATCCTTTTATAGGCATCAGTTTCTATAGCAAACTCTTTATCTATAAAGCTTTTTCTGCACACTAAAGCTCGTCTGTAAATTCCTATCACCCAAGTGTAACCAATAGACCCAGTGGAAGGGTTTGGTCCATTATCTCTGGTATAGATGATCTTCAGGACACTAATTTCAGTTTTATTGTCTGACTCTAGATTGAGATAATTATCTACTCTCAGTTCGTGTTGTTAATACTTACAACATCCTAGGACTGTTCAATTATAGATTAGATCAGTTTCTAAGTGATATTTTGCAAAAAGGACATGTTAGAATGATTTTGGGTGCACTGAGGATGTTAGAGGGTAGTGACATGTTCGGTAACTATCTACTATATTTTTCATGTCAAAATTTGTGTCTTTACATTTTAAGACTTCACGGATCATATGGTGTGCTCCTTAGCAATAAATATATAAATAAATAAATCCTTTCATTTTATTTCATCTTTTAGTTAAGAAGTTTATAAATTTGTGGAAAGCCATGGCTCATGGACAAATGCTATATAAATAGAACTTTTTAGATCGTAATTTACCGTCGCCAATAAATTTCATTGCTTCATCTCTCTTTTGTGCATTTTTGCAATTCTTAAATGGGGTCACAACTGCTATGATTATTAGCCTGTCGCCCTCGCAATGCGTCGGACTTGCAGAGAATTTGAGCAGCCACTTAGGGTTTTCAATGGAGGCTCAAAGGTGCAGGAAGAACTTAGCTACCTTATTGAAATTTCTTGATTCTTGCTTTGGTTTTCCTTGTTCGTTTTGGAGTGTGCTGTAACTTTTGAGAAAATATGGTTTCCAGAAATATCAGTCAGTACCTGTTGATTCCCAGACTTTTAGTACATAATTCTAAGCTTAGTGTTTGTCCATTTACTTTGAATTCGTCAAGATTTATTTTGGCATATAATGGTGGTTTTGGATTAATTTTGAGGGCAATTTCTCAGATTTTGGTGCTGCAGAAACTCCAATCTATTACAACAAACAAAGTAAAGCATCAACCTATCCAATTCCATTATTCAACAATTGAACCAGTGAATAAAGATTAAAAGGCTGGCATAAATCTCTAGCCGTTAAGTTAGGTTCAAAATGCAAAAACCAACCATGTTTAACCCTAAGCTGCTCTTTTATATTAAGAATTAAGCCTTACAAATATTAATGAAAGAGTAAACGAGGTCACTTAAGTAAAATCAGTAAAATAAAGTAGGTAATTAAATAAATCCAGCGATTTCAAGCTAAAAGGAATCAAGTCCATTTCTCTGTTGTGCTGCTGCTTGCCTGTTCACCAGGCTTCCTTCGGGTGGTCCAATTTGTCTATTTAATGGGGATGTTGATAGCGCTGCATCGCCCAAGCAAGAGAAGCCCAAGTCCCTGAAGCTTAGGATCTTCACAACCAGTGCCCTTAGTGTGTCTAAACCACCAGGATCTTGCATAACCTTGCATGGCGTGAATGTACCAAACTCTGAAATAGCTTCTTGAGTTTTCATCGCCAAACCTGTCATCCAAATTCTATATATATAAAGTCACTCCTTGATATTCTTAGTTGCTATCCATTGCATCATTGTTGGTAAGTTGACACGCATCACCACTGTCTGGTGGGGGTTAGGAATTTCACCAATTATCCTACAAGTCCTCGTACAATATATTATCATTCAGCTTGCTTGATCCAAATCGATAGTAGTACTGTGAAAGGCCAATTTATCGTCACACCTATGGCCAATTTGCAAAATTGTGATGCTCGCTTAATGAGGACACCATCTGGTGATGCATATTTGCATTAGAAACAAAATCAACTGCTATCAAAACATCCCCTACATGTTAAGTTTCACCGTTATGTTGAACTTCTAAATGTATTGATCAAAATGCATGTAATTCACCCTCATTAAATCCAAGATTTCTCCATCTCTAGTTCATGTTTCCTTCCATGCACATATATGATGTAACAAAGTTCTACAAGCTCCATTCTCAGTTGAATGATCACAAGACCACTTGCGAAGCATATCTTCCTGTTCATACCCAATCTTTTTAGGAGACTTGTTCGTTAGATTCCGCAAGTGTATGGATCATGACAAGTAATAAAGTAGATTTATCAAGTCCGAATATCGTTCCACAAAGACTACTATCTACTATAAAGTTTTAAACTAACCTGATTTCAATTTAAATTAAACTTGTAACTAATGATCAAATCAAATT
>CAIGRN010013211.1:0-10916 GCA_903798345.1 Fraxinus anomala
AAAGTCAAATATTCATAATACAAGGCTTATCATAATCCCAGTACTAAAAACATTTAACTACTCATAATGTTAAACTAAATAAATAAAGGATAAAAGACGTTGTCAATAAATTGACGGAACACGATTAATTCCCAAAATTCTTACACAAGTATTGATGAATTATTGCACAACAATCTGGAATTGTTTCTCAATCATGCTGCAGTCTTTTCCTCCTCGTTTCTGCCGTGCATATCTCTATTTGAATAAATCTGTAGGTACAAGATAATTTCACAAGTTTTTGCACAGGAAGATAGCTCTTCTTGTCACAGCTAGCAGCAGCCAATCAGCTCTTCCTGTGCAAAAACCTATGAAATTTTATGTACTTATAGCCTTGTTCTCTCTGTTTTCTACGCGTAATTTCCTCTCAATTTTTAGTCGCCGCCGTCGCCACCTTGTTCTCTCCAAGGCCGATTTGAATTTTATTCCCTTTACAATTTGGTTTGGAGCCAAATTTGATATAAAATTTCTCACCAAGGCCTCCATGCTTGATAATTAATGCAATTTAGTCCCTTGAGTCAATTTATTTGTGCAATTTAATTTAATTCAAGTCCTTCAATTTTCAAAGTACGGAATTTGATCCCGAAACCATCCATCCAGTGGCCAATTGTTCCTTCTTTCTTTTCCAATTGCTTGGAAACAAGTCTTACACTGAAACAAACGAAAATTAACACAAGTTAAGTTGAATTCAGTACTTTAACGATATAAAAATTTAGTAATATAGCCTGAATAAATACACAAAACGCACATATTAGGGTTGATGGTGAACATAAATGGTTGGAAATGCCCACGAGTAGTGTAGAAGAAGTGGGTGGGATAGAAGTGGTGGTGGTGAAGAAGTGAAATGTTGTTAAAATGAAATATTAACCTTTCATAGTTAAAAATAAATGGATTGGAGATGCCGGAAAGTGGTGGCTGTTAAAATCGTCATAAAGAATTTTAAATGTTCGGATAAATCCCGTAAGCCTACGAGATCATTCACAAGTAATATGTGATAAATTACATGTATCGTCTCACGAGAAATATATTTTAATTCAAATGCACTAGTTTTCTATCAAATTCGAATATTTGTAACACAAAAGAGATTTCATTGTAATTATTCCAAGAATTATGTAAAAATCATTTGTATGTATCAAATTATAGAATGATTATATTGGGTTTAGAATTCACCTAGTCTTCTGAGCACAATCCGATCATATTCCTAATTCGAATTCATATGCATAGCACACATTCAATCACACAATTATCAATAAAATTGCACACACCATACATGTTGTTCCTAACATTTATTATATGTGTCTTAATCACACCGTGTTCAAAATAATGTAACGAGCATACACAATTAATCAAGAAATATAAGAATTACTAAGGGTCTGTTCTCTTTGTATTTCAGTTTTGTATTTTGAGTTTTGAATTCATTTTGTATTTTGTATCTTGAGTGTCTATTTTGAGATTGTTGAAAATACCAAAAATGTGTTTTGAAAATTTTGACTTGATTATAATTGAAAACACCCAAAATTTGTCGTTTTGGATTTTCTTTATAAATTTTTAACTTGTTTTCAAAAACGCATTTTCGAAAATAAGAAAGAGAACTGTTTTGAAAAATCGAAAACAGAAAACAGCTTGAAAAATGGTAAAGAGAACAGGCCCTAAAGTACTTATTTTTGAATTAAAAATAATTAAACAAAACGTTCATTTTCATCCAATACAATTAATGATTTAGCATAGCATGATTTAATAATATTACAAGAAGAATAATGTAGTCACCTAGAATATGAATGAGTGCAAGAGATCTTGTTTTTCAATTTCAAGTTCGAAATCTTCAAGTCCTGATGTAATTGTTCTTCAATTTATTGCAATGTTGATCTTCTCTGCCAATGGATTTGAATTGATCTCTTGTTCTTGATAAATTTTATGACATGAATGTGAATTGGGAGGCTAGAGAGAAATTCCCTAATGTTCAGCTTTTGTCTTGTATTTATAGGTTGTGAAAGTTAGGTTAAAATCACATTAGAATTGAGTTCAAAAAGAGTTTTTGACTTTTGATCATAGAAGGAAAATTGTCTCGCCTGGTCTAGAATTACACATGCTCACGCATGGACATTCTCCTTGCCTATGCATGGTAGATTGAGATTGCTCTCGGGATGCTAAAAAACCTTGCGTACGCAAGGATTTTATACCATGCTTCAAATTTTGTCTTACTAGCCTCTTCAAATTTTGATTAAAAATAAAAAAAAATAAAAATCTTTGCTTGGTGTACAGGGAAAGTGCTGCCAAGGTCATTACAGGGAGAATGTGGCATCATTCCATTGGACATACACAAAAAACAAAAAAAACAAAAAAACAAAAAAAAAAAAGAGTGCTGGTGCAGCGTGGCAGCACCTGTGCAGCAAAGGGGAATAACCCTTAAAAAATGCCAATTGTACTTACCAGCAGTCAAAATATATAATTTGTCTGTTGTTCCATTAAAAACACAGTATTAGTATAATGAAAAATTACAAATAGGGATCCAATGGTGGTGATAAAAACTAGTAGGAGAAACTTCGAGTGCATCATTACACAGATTCCATACCAATGCAAAATCTTAATTTCTCCACTTTCATCCCTATAAATTGACCACATAAATCATCCGTCGTATTTGCCTACAAACATCTCCTCTTAAAACCTACACTCATTACGCCGAGATTATAAACACAAGCAGCTAGCTATTCATCTTCTTTTACTTGCTACAATGCATAGACAAGAGGAGAAGAAGATGAAATTGAAGAAAGGGTGTGTAGCAGTCCAAGTAGGATTAGAAAATGACTCATTTCAAAGATTTGTCATCCCAATCTCTTACCTATATGATCCCCTGTTTCAGAGGCTTCTCAATAAAGCTAGCGAGATCTATAGCTACCAAATAAGTGGTCCCCTCGTGCTACCATGTTCGGTCAAGGATTTTCACCACCTTCAACGACAGATAGAAAGGGGCGCCACTAAGCACGGTCATGGTCTCGGTGATCACCACTGTGCTTCCACCTTGTCATATTAGTCTTGACAATGTTTTAGTTCGAGTCTTAATTTGTAGATACTACGTGCATTCAATATTTTATTTTCTTCCTTGTCTTTTCCTTTTATTTTTGCCTCTACTAATGGATTATAGATGGAGGAGGCATGTCAATGCTGTTTCTCTCTACTTTCGGAAGTATTAGCGCATGATGTGCAAATTATTGTACACGTAAATTTTTAAAATCTCTAGTCAATGAAATTGGGAATTATGACATAATCAACGGCAGGAATTAATAAGAAATTAATAATCGGTCTAATTGGTCCTTCGCATTTCATTGCATAATCGCATCATTTTCAAACTGAAATGTTGTATATACTTGCATATGCAGATATATGTGTTGGTGATTGTAATTGGTAAAATCTCATATCTTTTGAATTTTAAAACTACGATTGATGTTCAAGAGCTTGTGCTACTCTTCTAAAAAAATTTGACATTTAGAGATGGAATCACGATAATTTGTATGAAATATGAATCACAATGTTTCATTTTCTTTTACTTTTTGACAACTTGAGAGTGATTAATTGCATTAATAAAATAACATTGGGAATAAAACGTGTATACAATTGAGTTGAAGGCTCTCTTCCCATTGCAATAGAAATATTGACTTGTTGATCTAGGATACAACAACTCGGATGGACCGTTGAGTAGCGTAAACCAATATGCACTATAGTTTGAACTAATCGCGTTGTAGAGATAGGAGCTTTATCAATGATTTTGACCTCTTAGAATTTTTGAAGAAACAATACTCGTTGTTACATGATCTCTATAATAATTGTTCGTAGATTAATTCCGAAATCTACAATAATGTTATTAACATGAAACCACAACGTCCAACAATGCCTTACAATGTAGTTAACTTAAGCACCACAAGATATTCTATTAATAAATATATTAAATTCTGTTTTGAATATCGTCACAATTCAAGGTAAATTCGACGAAGTATGTACAAATTCAATGCACTTTCAATCAAACACATTTCTTGTACTTTGTTTTGTTTCGATCGATATCTTTGAAAAACAAGGACACTTAAAAATTGGCAAGGACTTTTTATTAGTTAAATACTTCAATAAAACAAATTGGATTAATTGTCTTGTTCAAGTAGTACTCAATAATATAAATTACATTATTAAAATTAAACAAAAAAAGTGACACAATATAAAGTCCAGCCAAATTTAAGGCATAGTTGTCGAGGATTAATATATTGTGTCACGATATAGCCAACTGTTGTTCTTCATTAATTGTTTTAAAAATCAATGAGAAAAATAATATACTGGTTATAAATTTAAGTGGCACGAAAAGAAACAATCGGCTACAAGTGACAACGAATGGAACAAGGTTATTTTCTGGCATCACAAGAAGTCCGTACTTGCAATGTGTGCGCCAATTACTAGATAGCTAGGAATCAAATAATTTTGTCTTTTGTTTCACTAATAAATTATTTACAAAGGAAAATAAAATAAAATAATGATATACAAGTGATCACTGACTATCAAACAAGAAGTAAAAGTTTAGTGTATCATAAATGGATATTCCAATTTCAAGGCTTCTAGTTAATACCACAAAATCTTTCTTCATTTTTTGCCCTAAAAATTGACCCCAAAAAAATCTTGCATACTTGGAATAGCTGCGATGCATAGACACGGGGAAAAGAAGACGAAATTGAAGATGCACCATAGTGAGTGCCAATTGTACTTACTAGCTAGTCACAATATGCAATGTTGTCAATAGTTCCATTAATTATTAGTGTTGACCTCAAAAAGTGGTCTCGACACGTGGCCAACTGAACGAGACTCCACGTAGGCTTTTCCTGTACATGGTAGTACACCGTTAGTCACTCATGGCCTTTTCTGGTGGGGATGAAAGCGACCGCGAGCACTCCGACGGTCAAATCAGTATTTCAGTCAACCAGAAAGTGGCGTCGACGGTGAAGTGTCACCGGGACGCGGTTGCGAAAGTGTGTAAATATAGTCAAAGACTCCTTAGAATTAATGACGAGAATGCCAAAATTCAAAATCCTTTTTTTTTTTACCATTGCGTGGGGGTTTTTATACTAGACAATGGAGGAGGAGAACTGTTGGATGGGAGATACGTGGCTTCGAATCCCGGATAGATCGTCCATTCATAGGCATCAATCTATAAGTTGGCGAACATTAAATGGTTTCTGACATAGCAACTAAGTTAACCGTTTGCAGCATGTCACAAATCCCGTCAATCAATCAGAAACTTGACTTTGAAAAGCTCTCCTAAAAGATCTTGGTAGAGGTGTGGCGAGGTGGATTGTGAGGTGTGATGAAGGGCGGAGTGCGGGCCTTTGCATCCGCCATGAGTGGCGGATGAGTTCAATTCTTGCCATAGTGTTTCAGTTCAAAATTATGGAATTAATTCGTCTGCCACGTGGCAACAACAGATCAGCTCGTCCAACACGTGGCAGATGAGGTACATTGACGAGGTGGAGGGCCTCTGAAGGCCCGTAACAATTAGTGTACTGAAAAATTACAAATAGGGATCCATGAATGACGATCAAAACTATGAAGGAGAAACTTCGAGTGCATCATTACACTGATTCCATAACCAAAGCAAAGTATCGATTTCTCCACTGTCAGCCCTATTTATTGACAACATAAATCCTCCTTTGTATTTATTTGCCTACAAATATCTTGTCTAAGAACTTACACTTAAGCCAAAATTAAGAGCACAAGTAGCTAACAAGTCATCTTCTTTTAATTGCTACAATGCATAGGCAAGAGAAGAAGATGAAATTGAAGAAAGGGTGTGTGGCAGTCCAAGTGGGGTTAGAAAATGGTCTGTTCCAAAGATTTGTCATCTCAATTTCGTACCTACACGATCCTCTCTTTCAAAGGCTTCTTGATAGAGCTAGCGAGTTCTATGACTACCATACAAACTAGACATCTTATGCTAACATGTTCAGTCGAATAGAAATGGGGTGCCACTAATCACAGTCGTGGTCACCGCAGCTGCCACCGTACTTCAACCTTGTCGTATTAGTTTAGTTCGAGTGTTGCTTGGTAAGTACTATGTACATAGCACATTTATTTTCTTCCTTTTTTATTTATTTTCTTAATGGTTTATATTGGAGGCAAGTCTATGCATGCTTTCGGTAATGAAGTATAAATTAATGTAAATAATTTTGGTCCTACCATTTCTCTATCTTTATTTCAGCAAAGATTTGATCTGCCAAATCTTGTCATTTTTTTGACAAATGAACATGATCCAATGTTGACAAATTGCAATCAGCAACAGAATGAAATTAATACAAGATTGATGATAAGTTATTATAATTGATTCATATCTTGCAGAAGACAATGACAGTCACTATAATCTTGATTAGTGTTTGATCAAATTCCAATTATTTTATTTCATTACTTTTATGAAAGAGGAATTCTTTTTGACTTTTTTTTTCTCTTTTTCTGTGATACTTTTTTAACGAGATAAGATAGTAAAATGTTGATTCTTGGATTTATCGAACAAAATAATGCAACGCAAGTACAACTACGCGAGTACAATTGAATTCTGCATCAACTTTTACAAATAATTCTCTATTGAATAAAAATTAGTGCTAGCCAGCAAACAAAATTAAAGTGGTGCTTCTAGTACACTTAAAATGTACTCGGTCAAAACAAATGAAATATCAAAATAAACATTGTCCAAATGTTAATAATAACTTTTAATATATCGAGAACGTCATGAAATGTCAAGAATAACAACTATTAAATACAACTTATTAATAAAAACAAGATTTCAAAGAAAAATTATCTTCTACCGAGAATTGTGAAAAACTTAATCAACTGCAAATTTAGATGAGATTAAATTTTTCGAAATGAAATTATATAATTTTCTTATGAATCTGAAGCATATAATTATTTTTTAGTGTTCATGACTTTTCTACTTCGTTTTCTTCATTTTTTTTCCAAATTTCTTGGTCAATACCTAATATATAATAAAAACAAATGAATCAATTAAGTATTAGCTAGCATTAATGTATCTTTTCGTGGAAGCTACTTGTTCTTTTCGAACTCCTGACAAATTGATACAAAAAAAATTGCTTGATTTTTTATTGATGGTATAATAGATAATTTGATACCAAATTTGACTATATTTGCAAGATTTATCAAAATTACACGTTTTCCAATTGATAAGCATGGAATAAATTCCCTTTTAGAAATCACCACCACCAGCACTACTTTCCCGAACCACCAAGCTCGTTTTCGACCACCACCACGAGGCTCTAAATCGAGCCACGTTCACTTATCCAAGAGCACTACTTCAAAAATCATATGCCTAAAACATTGAATCCAAAAATCTGCCACCACCTTCACACCAAAAACCCGGCGTTGTCACCACCCCTTGAATTCCAACTCCGCCATACCCCGACACTGAAATCAGTAGATGTTAGTACAATATTTGTCAATTGTCTATTTGTTAAAAAAATTATTATGTTTAAATTGAAATTGAACTTGTACGTATCTTTATCACTCCATCCCGTGTACATTGATTTTTGTTAGAACAAAGTTTTCAAGAAACTGAATGCATTGTTTACCATAATTTCAAGGTTTATTTCTTACATTGAGTTTTTTACCCATTCGACATTTGGTTGTCTTGAGGAAATTCAGATCTCGACAACCAAATGTATATTGTGATAAACGAAAACGGTTACAGATGCCGATGAGTGGTGATAGTGAATAAGGCGAAGGCGGGGTGGTGGTGAACAGAAATGGTTGAAAATGCCAGCGAGTAGTGGTTGTAAAGGTGCAGAAGAAGTGGGTGGGAGCTTGGTGGTAATGAACATAAATGGATTGAGATACCGTCGAGTGGTGATGGTGAAAAACTGTGTTGGGTGAGGATGGAGATGCTGGCGATCAGGGAAAGAAGGGTTTTGGATGTAGCTACTAATTGGGTAATTTTTTTGGATAAAGCTAATTTACGAGAAGGATTTGATAAAAAGCTTAATTTATGTCAATCTTGATGTTCGCGTAGCATGATTGTAAGTTTTAGAGTATTTTTGCCTTTTTCTTTTTTCCAAAAAATGACCGTTGTCCCAAAACTTACACACAGCATTTTACATAAATGCCAGGGGGCCACCATGTGGCACATGTAAAGTCCCAAAATTTCCAAATGGATGTTTTCTCCAATTTCCTCTAAAAATGAAATATAAGCTTTCACAGTTTTTTATTTGAAATCAAACCTTTCCAAAGAAAATGATGTTATTTGCACTCATAAATTATTCGATACTTCTTCACATTTTGGCAGAAGTTATAGAAAAAATTATCCTCTCGAAATGCTCACAAACCCGAGCAGCAATCGTTCTGGAAACTGGCTTGTAGATAGAACTTGGGATCAACACAAACTCTCTTTTTGCCTAAATTACCAATCACAATTGTAATGCCTGGGAAACAGCAATACTTGTCTGAGAATCGAACTTTGCCTCCTCCAATTCCTGCTTTCTAAGCAACCTACTGGAGGGTTTGAATTTTGTACCCGTGTTATACTTAATCGCTTCTAGCTCCATTGATCTCACTAGAAAATGGCTGCCAACTGCATCAATTGTCCTGCTGATGAAATTTGACCTTGGTATATAATCCTTCATGCGGCATATGAATTCCAAGTGGCTCCTTGCCTAGACAAAAGGAAATGGCAAGGTAAAAAAACTTGAAAAAAAAGAGCAGCTTTACACAGATGAAATTATTTTCAGCATTTATATCAGTCAAGATTATTTATTAATACAGGCCAAATCAATCGAGCAGCATTAAAATTAGTGTCTGACAGTGCATGTCCAAGACACCATTAACTTATCAAGAATTTTGCTACTAGTACAGTTTTTTTAACATATTGGTTTACTCGTACTGAGTTGGCAATATTTCACAAGCTGATTGGACAATGAACGAAGTTAAACCAACTTGTGAAATGTTACCAACTCAACACCTGTAATTTAATCTGTTATGTACATATCTACAAATAGCATTCTTGATCTATCAATTATTATGTTTAAGAATCAGAAATTCAAGAATTTGATAAAACAACAAACATACAATAATGTGTCGTCACAAAACAGGATCCGAGACGCACAAGATTAGTTGATCGAACTTACCGTCTGATTCAACAACATAGCAAATGGGACATGTAAATTCCCAAAATTTGATATGGGCAATAGTACAGGGATCATTTAAAGGGTTTTCATTTTAAAGCCAATTTCATTCCCAGGTGATACTCATCCTCAGCAGCACATTCAGAATGCAAATAATCAGCTTAGTAATTATCAAATTTGAGATGCCATGTGATGGGTTATAGCCAATCTACGTAACCCCTATCAAATTAAGTGTATGCTCCAGTACTCCTGCAGCATACACATACTGAGTGTAAAGTTCAACTAGTGTAATGAAAACATAATAAGGGGTTCTCTTTACAGTACAGATTCTCATTCCGTAGTTTTTGCAGCATGAAGTTAATGTTCTCTCCATGATGATAAACACGTGAAAAACTTATATTCCACTTTTTTTCTCATGGGTGTCGTATAAATAAAGCATATGAATATAATTAAATCTACTTCTCTCAGAATAAGTCAAATTTCTCTGTGCACTAAATTGAGAAGATCCCTCCCTTCATCTCCTCCCTAACAGATGCCACTTACAAACACGAATAAAGCGTATCTCTAATCTCATGACCCTGGGAGTCACTCAAATAAATTTAGACCCTTCTGTAAACAGTGCGAGAAAAAAAAATGTAGCAATATCAGACAATATATTTGAGGGAATCAAGAGCTAATTCATCATAAAAGTTGGTTACGAGTTTTGGTTAAACTTCTGAAATTGCGGGACACATAACAAATATTCAAGGCAATTACAAGCACACCTGTCGATATTCAGGAGCGCGTTTTGGAAGTTTGAGATAACCCATGTTACTGATCTCATAATCCCATAAAAAAGATGTATGGTGGACCCACCTATTTTTAATAATGGATTGAGCATTCCCACCGAACTTGTGGTTGCCAAGTACATAATCTGAAAAAGATGGTAGAAAATAAGCTGTAAGCAGAAAAAAGCTATAAAATAGAATCGAGAGGGGTATTATTATGAAGGAAAATATGATATTAGGCCATAGTGAAGCACGTTAATTGGTATTAAAGATTCAGAAAACATCCTCAAAGAGATAAAGACTCGCTGCTGACAAATAACTTATAGCATACAAAATGAATCTGCCCAATCCACTAATCAGTTTAACAGATATATATGGAGAGAAAATTATTATCAATAGAAATTGATGACGATAAATATTACCGGTAAATTTGGTACAGAGTCGGAATGGAATTTAAATATAAAAAGGCCTTTCCTCATTTTCATGCTAAGAATAACGAAAAATAAATGTTAAAAAAAGGATGAAAGTGCTTTAAATATTTGCTAGATGCAATCAATACTGGATAGCAATGCTCAGAATCAAAATAAAAGAAAAAGGAAAGAAAGAACCTAAAGAATTTAAATAAATCAGTAAAATGTCCTTTGATGATAAAAAAATCAATCACCACCCTAAAAGAACAATAGAGAAATATATTTAAAAGACAAAGGTAGAAGTTTCCATTCGAAACAAATACACGCTTCTATTCCTAAAATATTAGAAAATCATTAATCTTGAACTAATACAGCAACCTCTTAAAACACCATCCAAAGCTAAAATATTAGAAAATCATTAAAGGTTACAGGTAGCCACACACACCATTCTCCCGAAGGCTAAAATCCCCAATTCCTTGAAATACTTTTCGATAAACTAGGCTGCTCCATGACATGATGGGTCGAGGATAAGATTGTAAACCTGGAACTGC
>CAIGRN010013215.1:0-12643 GCA_903798345.1 Fraxinus anomala
TTTAAAGCATTGTAAGCCCTTTGAGACCGCAATTTTTTGAATTAAATAAAATTTCTCGGGAGTTTTTGTCATCTTTGTGAGGTTAATCTTCCGCTACGTTAGGATGTCAATATAAACTTAATGTCAATGAAGCAGTTAGAACTAAGGAGGGCTAATTCACTGGGCTTGGAATTATCTTCAGTGATCATGATGGTTTAATGGTGATGGCAGTTAGCTCAGTAAGGGTCATGGGTGTGTTCGATTCAGAGAGCTGAATGTCTTGCCCTTCCTTCCGGCATTCAGTTTGCTAGGGATAAAGGCTACTAGTTGCAAGAGGTAGATTCCAAAATAGTTCGTTAATACAACAATTACGTATTTAGTTTAATTACCTTTTATTTTATCCTCAAGAATCTTTGGAGGACAAGGATGGCACAGCCCAATCTTTTAGACCACATTTGACCTCGACGTATTGGACAATGCCACCCATTACCCAAATAAGCGAGGGTCATGTATACGGGTTTGATCCCACCCAATATTCGTACCTATTTATTGGAGCTCTCCTAATTTGTATTCATGGACATCCAGATAAATGGGGGACTACTTGTCTTGCACAAGAGCTGGAGCAATTGGTGCATGTGACGCAAAATGTTATTGTGTTGGCCTAGAGGAAGGAGTGAAAACAAAAATTTGTGCAACAAAACTTGGCCAACTAGCTAGAGATCGAGAGAAATGCACACGTGTACAAGAATGTCTTCATTGTCATAAATATGTTTCCCCTCTTATGCTATCAAAGCAGCTGGGGGTTGACGTAGGTCGAGTGGTCGAATTTCCTTATAAACTCGATACTATCTCCTTCTATAGCTGAGATAAGATTTTATTCACACGTGTGAATCGATAAAAATTTACCTAGAGTACAAGAATTACTGAAAACCCACAAAGGAGAAATATTCATCAAAAGGTCCATGCTTGTTTCCTAGGATTTATAATTTAACCCAAATGAAATGACTTTATTGAGAAAGATAACTTATTTTACACGAAGAAGTTGATAGCAAATCCTTGGATGCTTAACACCAAATTTTCTTAGATGCCACATTATCTTGTGGTATATCCTCACCATTTACCTTGCCTTCTAATTGAATTCCCCTGTACCTTGATGTTCTTGGAAAATACTATTAATTAACAAGGAGAATATGTAACGCTATTAGAAATAATGGAGGTTTTCATTCCGTGAAGAAAAATATTTTAGCAGATCCATTACCTAGGTATCTTTTTGTCTATGAAGCCTTCCACCAACATATTTATGGATTTCAAACAACAGATATAAGTAGGAATCAGTAGTAGCAACAATCGAAACCATTTTTTTGTTGTCAATGAGCACCACTTAATTTATCTTTATTTCACCCCCGAATGCAACCAGGGACGAATTTTAGTTTTCAAGACCTCAACACAACATTTAAATTTGGATCATCAAATTGTAGTGTGCATTCAAAATTTTTTTCTTCACATGAGTCTTCCAGGACTAAATCCAAAAACTCAAAACTAACAATGAAACGGCAAAAAAATATTTACTAGCTAAAATATCTATGTTATAATGAAATAGTAAGGCCGAAAATCTTCTTCAAAACTTCAGCACGTAAATAACACAGTGGTACATACACTAATAAGAAAAAAATTAATAGCTAAAATATCTATGTTACAATATTTAGCAAGAACATTTTTCCAGTGCAGAGGGAAAGAAACTACGGGCTGTATCCAAAAATCAGCTCTCAAAAATAATAACCATTACAATGTTTTCTCAACATTTTTGTTCATATATCGAGGTAATAAATCAAACATAGATAATTTAAGGTTAATCCTTCCAAGGTTTCAAATCTCAAGTACAAGAAAAAACTCATCAGAAAACAAGAAGAAATCTTAGAAACCTGCAAGAAATTTTGTCAACGAGATAGTAGAACACAATGCATGAAGATATAACAGGGTGCTGGGTGCTTTTGCGGACAAGAATTCCAAAATAGTTTGTTAATACAACAATTACGTATTTATTTTAATTATCCTTTATTTTATCCTCAAGAATCTTTGGAGAACAAGGATGGCACAGCCCAATCTTTCAGACCACATTTGACCTAGACGTATTGGACAATGCCACCCATTACCCAAATAAGCGAGGGTCATGTGTACGGGTTTGATCCCACCCAATATTCATACCTATTTATTGGAGCTCTCCTAATTTGTATTCATGGACATCCATATAAATGGGGGACTACTTTTCTAGCGCAACAGGCTGGAGCAATGAGCATCACTTAATTTATCTTTATTTCACCCCGAATGCAACCAGGGCTAATTTTAGTTTTCAAGACCTTAGCACAACAATTAAATTTGGATCATCAAATCGTAGTGTGCATTAAATTTTTTTTCTTCATAAGTTTCTTCCAGGACTAAATCCAAAAACTCAAAACCCAACAACAAAATAGCAAAAATAATCAATATCTAAAATATTTATGTTATAATGAAATAGTAAGGCCTAAAAAATTCTTCAAAGCTTCAGCATGTAAATAACACAATGATACATACACTAATAAGACAAAGCCTCTAAAGAACAATCTATATGAATTAATTATACATCAGAATCCAAAAAATAAAAATTTTGAATTCTAGACATCTTGTGTGACTCATAAAATAATCAAAATTCATTGATTTACTCCGCAAAGAAAAATAAATACTTGCAAAATTCACGATTTAAAGAGAACGCACGCGTAAGCAAGAAAGAATAATTTAATGGAGAAGCAATAAATTTGCACGTGAGCTTAATAATTTTTTAATTGTTTAGGTTTACTCAACGGGAGAAGGGCTATGGGTAGACATTTGTGTATGTGGTCTATAAAATTTGCCCTGCAAATGGATCAGAAAAATATTGTGTTTCATATTTTGCCCTGGCAGCCACTCTTAGGATATGTCCTTGGTCTTGGGCAATCTAAAGTTCAAATCGAGTGTAGGGATTTCAATTTTTAAATTGGAGAAAAGATGGGTTTTGGGGTTGAATTTTTAATTGGGAAGGCTTTTACGGACTCCAAAATATTTAGGACATGAATCCGTGGCCTCTAGAGTCTTATATAAAGTTCAGGCTAGAATACAATCATCATGAGAAGATTAATTTTTGCGAATTTTTCTTTGGGACTATTGAGAAGTTCTTCAACTTGATATGTACGAATTGTCTCTTGAAGCTTTGAACTTAGACCTCATGCTGCTTTAATAGGGGAACATCGCATCCTTCAAACATATGATAACTGCATGAAATGAAGAGACAGCATCAAGGTAATTAGTATCAGATAAATCTAAATTAGGTATTTGGATCTAGGAGTACATCTCAATAGGGGACACCATCTTATATCCATTGCCATATAGCGATGAGAGTAATCTATAGCTGATATTAGCAAATGAAATATTTTATGGGTAAGCTTCAATGGAAATTTGTGATGAACTTTTTGAATGTCACTTAGTTATCAACTATCAGGGTTTGAGTACTGGATTTGCCACAAAAAATATATCCATGATGGACAAAAGCCTTCATCAACACGAAATTTTCTTTGTTACTACATCTTCTTTTAGTATATCCTTACCGCTTTACTCTTCTTTGAAAAGATTTAATTGAACCTTTATATGCACTTAATTCACAAGAAGTGTTGGGATTGACACAAATAAGAAAATAGCAGTGAAGGGCAAGAAAGAATATTATTCTGAATTTGGATGACCAATGGTTATAAATATGACGAGTTATGAATCAAACACATAAGGAATCAAGGCATGCAGACAGGGAGTTGTACCATGAGCAAGGAAATAGAACGTGCGTAAAGTATTAAAAGGAAAGGAAAGACAATATTGGAATTTGGGCCATTGTCTTTGGATAAGGAAAATTAGGGTTGAAAAAGTCATAACAAGGAACTAAGAGTATTTGAACTAGAAATTTATCCTAATGTATTATTAGTCTCTCCAATATAAATTGGTGCACGCGTGATTATGAAAGGTGTAAGAGAGACACCTGGTCAAATTTTTTTGAAAAAAGAATAATTCCACATCTAGCTTAATCTCGTGTGCGAAGTATATTAGTTTTGGGTAGAAAAGAGGACGATTTACACCAAAAGGAATAAAAAGAGACTACGGTGGTGTACAAGGGGGAGGACAAAGTGACTGTCACTTATAGAGAGAAACTCACCAGATAAACTAGAATAAACACTACACACAGTGTACTATATTTTTTGTAGGGTGAAGTTTAGAGTTGAGGAAACAGTTGTAATTTACGCACTCATTAGTGAGGTCTCTCTCTCTCTCTCTCTCTCCCGAGATTTTTAACAGTTAGCCAAACCACATTTAATTCTTTTGTTTAGTTTTCTTATCGCTACGTTCACCGCACTTTCTGACCAATATTTCCCAGAAAGCAAATATGTCGCTACAATAATAGAAAGCAATTCATTGCTAATATAGCAGCAAAAGAATTTTTCATTGCATCGGTTAACATCACCAATTTGAAAGGTGAACCTCTGGAATTTTTGTTCATACAAATTTTTCAATAAAATATTTTTGGCCTTTGGCAACAATATAAGGACAAAATGATATATGCCATCTAATAGGAACGAAGAAATTCTTTATCTTTCAAATTATTTATTATTTTAAAAGTTATCGTCCATCAAGATTTTTAACAAGATATTTTTGGTTTTTAGCAAAGTAAAAGTATGTTATTGAAGACAAGTATTTTTGTAGTTAGATTCAATTCAATTTAATGAAAGATCATCAACTTAATTACACTAAAAATCAAATACACCGCACGCGCACACACTTTTTTAAAATACAACAACATTTATGAAATTATGAATAACAGATGCATGCCTATGAGTATAATGACGTCTGAACTGATCCTATCCATTCCATTAAGAACAGTGAACATGCCCTACGGTCTCATTCGGCATATGAGAAGAAAGAGGTGTATACGGTCAAGAGTGGGTACTGGGTTCTTCTTGAGAAAACTAACCTAATGGAGTGACCAAGTTTGAATAGCTTAGTAGCTTGGTTGAAATCAGTATGGAATCTTCAACTTCTTCCAGTAGAGTTAAAAACATGTTGCAGACAATTAACAAACTGATGTAGGACAACTAACTTTGGAGTTTGAAGAAGTGCTCGATAGAAAATTGACTAAGAAAGGCCGTGTCAGGGGCAATTTTGTCATTTGTTGTGATGGTGTCGGAATGGGTTGAAATTTGGCAGGTTGATTGGAAACGACCCGAAAAATTGAACTCGGGGCAAACCCCTGAGATCTCGGGATTTTAGCCAAATCCCTTCGTTTAGGCCTCCGAATAATTAATTTTCGTATTTCCCGTTTTGAATTTTCGCTATTTTTGGAACATTTCACTATTCTATGTTTTAGGGTTTCTTGTAACGTCTATTTAAAAGGCTTTTGAACATTTTCGAAAAACATAAATTAACACACAAGTTTCGTTCTCGGTGAATTCCAGTTTTTCTTATTTTCAAGATTTACGCTGGTAAATCTTGTACTTTCGTTCTGCGTCACAAACACAAAGTAAGTTAACTATTAGATAAACAATGGAATTAATCAATGTAAATTGAAAGTAAAACTCCCCCAAACTCCAATGATTTGGCACCAAAATGGATGGATCAAGGCTCAAATTAAGAGCTGAAAACCACATAGCTACACCACACAAATTGGACCAAGATTACACACTCAAATGAACCACAAAGGATACCCAAAACCGGCCAAAATAACTGCACAGAAGCAGCACCAAATGGGACCAAAACAGATGCAGAATCGGAGGCACGAAGCAGAGCACGGAAGGTCACAATCCAGCGCCCAAGTGAATGTTCAGTCTACATAGGCAAGAAGATAGGCGAGAAGTCATGATGAGGAAGAGCCAAGAAGAGGAACAGCCAAAACCCAAAAGTCCAAGAGGAGAGGAGAAACCGTTTGCTATGAATACACACAAAGGAGACCCACATATATTATAAGTAATATAATAGGTCAACTAATGGATCGAGCATGTTGAGTGGTCTTGGTCCTTTCTTGTAACTTGCACTACCAAGTGTGATTTTTGACCCTATAGCACTTAAGTTCATTCAATTATAACAATTGAATCTAGTGTACATCTCGATTATTCATCATTGCCCCGAAGTTTATTTGGTATCAAAATACCCAACACTTCCAAATATTAAAATTTTAATTGTAGATTATTCCTGAATTCTCTGCCAAACCTCTTGAATCTGGCAACTAGAGATGTTATGGTCTTGCAATAGTACTCTGGATATGGCTCAATTGAATCTATTATGCATGTGTTATTAGATGGTAATTCATGCATCGAAACATGGATATTGGCTGCGATTTGGGTTGAAAATACGTAGTTCGACCCTAACAACACCTAGAGGGTGGGTGAATACGTGATTATGCGGAATTAAAATTACTTAACAATTAAATAGCAACAAGTCACTATTAATTATTTTCTACATGGTTAATCATGTAATAAACTAACACAAGAATTCATCACGGAAAAATCCAATTGGGTAAAAACTTCGGACACTTTGCCGGTCAACAATTCACTATAAACAGTTTATAACTTATAGTCTACTAGACTAGACGACGACATGTACTATCTAATCTCCTGACTATAATTCCAACAGCTCTTCTGGATTCTGTGCTCCTACACTAACTCTCAGTTGCAGTTTTCAAAACTCTCCTGGATTGCGCTCTCCTGCAGCAACTCCTAGTTTTGTGAAATCGTCTATCTCCTGTGGATGCACGAAGAACACCACATTCTTCAACGACTGGAACTCTAATCACCTTCCCTTGATCTTTAGAAACTCTGACAGATATGAAGGAAGTAGCAGTTTGGTATTTGAATTTTGGATATGATGTTTTTCTCACCGCCAAGAACAATCTACAATGAATAATGAATGTTGAAATCTCAAATGATGAAAAGAATATGAAAAGTCGAGTGTTTGCTCAATGATCAACCTTGTGTTTGGATATTTATATGCAGGTTAGGGAATGAATGGACCGGACAAAAAGCCTTTAAAAATGAAATAAGAATTTTCAGGATGACACTGTCGTGCGAGCGAGGGGTGAACGATAGTCGAGCGACATGTTGTCGCTCGAGCTAACCCTTGGCGACAGTCTAGTAAAAATCCACACAGTTTTTCCTTCCTTCCCCATTCTCAAACCTTAAACCTAAAATATCATAACTTTCACTAATTGCACACTACTTCTTGACTTTTTACAACATATCAATTTTAGTCCTTTTTGTTTACGAACTTTCTAATTACATTAAATACCTGACAAGCTCCCCCTTTGGCATTCTGTGATAAAACTACAATCTAAGTCAAGGCAGTAGTAAAATAAAATTATTGACTCAAAACAACTGACACAACCAACAACTGTCTTGAACGAATTATGCATTTCATTTCTCAATACCTGTTTCCTTTCCTGAAATAGATAACTTAAATACCCAGTGTAAAATGTATGTGAAATAGTATGAAGTATAGAAACAATTCAAGCAGTTCACATTGTAAAAGTGAGCTAAGCAGTTAATAACTCATAATGCAACTTTTCAATTTCAAATCATATGCTAAACATTGATACTACTAAAATATTAAAACTTAATTTAGCAAAACTGAATTTATATTATATCACATAATCAAATCAAAAGTTTTAGATACATCAAGTAAATAAGAACATGTCATCCTTTTAAAGCAAAAATATCTACTCCAAGCTCCAAAACTATATCTACTACCCTTTTTGTCACAAAATGACAAGAGACCAAGAAATAACATACAATAACTCAATAATGCAGGTGGTAGCAGTCATAAGTGAAAGCAATGAACAATAAACCTTCCCACACAGTTGACCCAAGGTAAACATGGAGTAAATTGTATAAGTGACTCATATGTATAAAGTGCCACTAATTTTCTGGTAGGACTCCAAACCTTAATTTTGTGAGAATGAACATGCAAAACGTCACTACCAATAAGGATATTCCCCTACTTATGAAAGTCAAACCAAGTAAAGTACATTAGAACTTATATATTAAAGCTCAATGTATATAGAGAATTTCATTTCTCCCATTGACTTCTAGCATATATTTTGCACAACCAAGAAGTTCATAAGTTTATTTGTTTTTCAAATCTTAAGTGCAGGCTCAATTTCATTAAGCGATTAAAATGACCCCGAGCTGTAGGCCGGTTAATCCAAGTTAGTTAATCATAGGCACCAGGTTATGAGAAACCTCGCAGGCTTAATTGCTCAAGTCAAATAGACTTCGAAAAAGAGCATAAGATAATGAGTCTTTTGCTTTATTGTATATAATTTTTTTTTAAACAAGGACAATCTTGAGCTTAGGTCTAATAAAAAGGTCAATTCATGATCAAAGTCATCCTACAAACATGTGACTGTCATCTCAAATCTCACACACGCGGTAGAGAACTAGCAAGATCATAGTGTGTGCAATACAGATGGTATATGAATAGATCTATACTAAGTACTCCATACATAATCTAAGCCAACAATGGAAATTATGTTACAGCTCATCAAATAAACTCATGATTGATCACAACCAACAAAATGAAGTTCAATATATATTAAGCTGCAAACAAAATGTCCCCCATGTGTATGTATATATATATATATATTTAATATATATATATATATATATATATATATATATATTAAAGAAAAAAAAATTTGTTGTTCTTTTTTTTTTAATTTAAAGCATGATTGCACTAAGTACACAAAAAAATGTCAAACACTAACAAGGAAATAATAATAATAATAATAAACGCATAAGTGTTCTCATAGAAAACTAACAAACACATATGATGCATGCATAAATCAATATCACATAGTGGTAAAGTACGAGCATGCACCAAAAATACTTAATCAATGAGGCACACAAACACTAATAGCCATCCGAAGTGATTCAAATCGAAGACCATCTAATGGCTTGGTAAATAAGTCAGCTAACTAATTTTCTGTAGAGATATGTTCAAGAGTTACAACATGAGTTTCCACAAGCTCTCGAATAAAATGATGGCGTATGTCAATATGTTTGATTCGAGAGTGTTGGACAGGATTTTTGGAAATATTAATGGCACTTGTGTTATCACAAAACACAGTCGTGGCATTTTGCTCAATTCCAAAATCACTCAACATCTGCTTCATCCAAAGCAGTTGAGTGCAGCAACTTCCTACAGCTATATACGCAGCCTCTGTTGTGGATAATGAGATAGAATCTTGTTATTACTCATCCAAGCAACAATATTAGCTCCAACATAAAAACAGCCTTCAGAAGTACTTTTTCTATCATTGGCATTTCCAACCCAATCGACATCAGAATAACCAGAAAAATCAAGATTAGAGTCCCGTGAGTATAGGATCCCATAATCTACAGTTCAATTGACATATCTAATGATATGTCATACGGCGCTTAGGTGGGATTCCTTAGGATCAGTCTGAAAGCGTGCACAAATCCCTACACTAAAGGCTATGTCAGGTCTACTAGTAGTGAGATAAAGTAAACTACCTATCATACTTCTGTATAGTGTCTGATCAACACTCTGACCTGTAGGATCATGACCTAACTTGGAACTGGTACTCATGAGGGTTCTAGTATGTTTCTTGCCATCTGGACCAAAACACTTGACAAGATTTTTTGCATATTTCGATTGAGATATGAATAATCCATCATTCGTTTGTTTGACTTGGAGACCAAGAGAGTAATTTAATTCTTCATTCGTGCTCATCTCAAATTCTTGCTTCATGTATTCAGCGAAATCATGAGCAAGAGAATCAACAAGAGAACCAAAAATGATGTCATCAACATAGATCTGGGCTATGGTAATGGTTTCCTCAATACGTCTTATAAATAGGGNATCTCAAATTCTTGCTTCATGTATTCAGCGAAATCATGAGCAAGAGAATCAACAAGAGAACCAAAAATGATGTCATCAACATAGATCTGGGCTATGGTAATGGTTTCCTCAATACGTCTTATAAATAGGGTTCTGTCCACATCACCTCTCGAGAAACCATGTTCCATGAGATATGCAGTAAGCCTATCATACCACACTCTAGGAGCTTGTTTAAGACCATATAAAGCTTTCAACCTATAAACATAATGTAGATATTTAATTCAGGAAAGCACTATTGACATCCATTTGATATAATTTGAATCCAGTGCAGGTAACAGCTATGAGAATTCTAATGGATTCAAGTCTTGCTACCGGGGCAAATGTTTCATCAAAATCTATACCTTCAACCTGAGTATATTCTTGGGCTACTAACCTAGCCTTATTTCTAGTTATAGTACATTGATCATCGATTTTATTCGTAATTATGCACTTAGTACGTACAATATTACAATCATCAGGCCTATGAACTAAATCCCAAACTTTGTTTCTCACAAACTGATTTAGCTCTTCATGCATTTTGTTAACTCAACATTCATCCCTAAGAGCTTCTTCGACTTTTGTAGGCTCAATATGAGATACATAGCTAGCGTATGTCAAGTTGTTTAATACCCTCTTTCGAAGTCTCATCTCTTCTTCTAAATTATCAATAATTTTAACTTTAGGATGGTTCGTCTTAACTCTAGACGAAGGTTCCTTAGGATGTTTATTTTTATCATCAGGTGTAGATTCCTTATTAGGGGTATCTAAACCATTAATCGTACATGAGGGATCAGAAACTGAAGTGTCTTTAGATTCAGTTATCATGCCTGGATCAACTCTCAAGTGTTCCAGCTCTACCCAATCTCCTTCAATCTTTCCCCGTATTAGGTGGTGATATAACTACCATTTCATCACAACTCGTGTATGATTATTGTATACACGATAAGCCCGACTATTTCTAGGGTGTCCTAGGAAGATTTCCTCATTACTTTTGGAATCAAACTTTCCCAAATTTTCTCTGTCTCTCAGAATATAGTACTTGCTTCCAAACACACGAAAGTACTTGACAGTAGGTCGTTTACCTTTCCAAATCTCATAAGGTGTCATATCAGTTTTAGGTCTAAGATAAATCCTGTTTATTATGTAACACACAGTGTTGATGGCTTCACCTCAGAAATGCATAACTAGTCCCTTACCATGAAGCATGGCTCTAGCTATTTCTTGAAGCACATAATTTTTCCTCTTAACTACTCCATTTTGTTTGGAGTGATCGATGAGGAGAACTCATGCTGATTCCTTCCTCCAAGCAGAAGTTCTCAAGATTTGATTTTTCAAACTCTTTTCCATGATCACTACAAATTCTTGATATGGTAAAGTCTTTCTCGTTCCTAAGCCTCTTGCACAAAGAGATGATAAGACCGACCACCTCAGTTTTATCCCTCAACAACTCAATCCATGTATATCGAGAAAAATCATCAACCACAACCAAGATATATCGTTTACCACCAAAACTTTCGGTCTTAGATGATCCCATTAAATCCATATGGAGTAATTCAAGTGGCTTTCTTGTCAAGATCTTAGAAGTTTTTTTATGAGGCACTCTAAGCTGTTTACTTTGTTGACACAGGCCATGTACAGTGGTATCAATATTTCCAAGCTTAGGCAAGACATTAACAAGTTCCTTCTGGGCGAGTTTAAACAAACTTTTATGGTTCATATGACCAAGCCTTTGATGCCACAGTTCAGTTACGTTAATCTTGACACTGTTGCTCACATAGTTGGAATTAGGACGAACTCTATAACAATTATCTGAAGTTCTTACACCTTCTAGGACAATGTTACCAGTAGAATCATACATGGTACACCTTTTCTGGACAAAATTGACTTTGAAATTAGCATTACATATTTGACTAATGCTTAACAAGTTAAGAATTTAACCCTTTCACATATAGCACATCTAAGATAACAGGTAGTCCAGTTATATTAACAACACATTTTCCTAGAATAGGTGTAGTAGCTCCATCCCCAAAGGTAACCACACCGCCGTTCTAATCATCGAGAGATGAGAACAATGCTTTATCACCACACATATGTCTTGAACAACCACTATCAAGAGAGCACATAGAGTTATTTTGACATTTAAGTGCAACGTGAGCAACATAGCAATTCAGCTGATCTTCAGACCTAGATAGGTCATTCTTCTTAACCCCAAACTTCTTAAAAGTAAAAGTGATTTTAGTTAACCGAGTCATCATCTCAGTTAAGTGGCTAACCTAATTAGCGAAAAAGTTAACCGTGCTCGAGACATCCTAACTTTTACTTCTAGTCACGAGCTTACGACACCTAGGTCTTGTATATCCCAGTGCGCCACAATGGAAACGGGTAGGAATAAACCTAGATTCAAACATGCTCAGAGGTTGTTGCCGATATGTAGGACGATTGACCCTACGTTGTCTAGTAGGTCTCGATCCTAAGTTTTTGCCCTGGTTTAGGATAAATAATTTTTCGAGCTTTGTTAGTGGTTGGGACAAAAGTGGTCTTAGATGTACTCGCAATAGGATTACCATTATAAACGTAACCCAGACCATGCCAATTTACGGTAGGCTTCTTCATCCCCAACAGATTATCAAATTTCTGTGAACCACTCATAAAGGATTGGAGTTGAGTATTGGATTTTTCAAAATTACTTGTTAAGGATTGAACTTTGGCTTCTAAGTTCTCATTA
>CAIGRN010013217.1:0-26042 GCA_903798345.1 Fraxinus anomala
CCAAAAATGATTTTGTCAAAGGTTTTCTAAATTTAAAGTTTGAAAAAGACAAAATTTGCAATCCATGTCAATTTGGTAAACAAGTAAAAAGTTCATTCAAACCCAAATTACACTCATCTACTATAAAAACGACTTCAATACTCCACATTGATCTTTTTAGACCATTGAGAACTGCTAGTTTAAGTGGAAACACTATGCTTTCGTCATTGTTGATGATTTCTCTATATTCACTTGGGTTCTTTTCTTAAGTCTCAAAGATGAAGTTCTAAAAGCCTTTAAATATTTTTGCAAAAAGGTTCAAAATGAAAAATGATACTCCAATACAACCATTAGAAGTGATCATAGTGGGGAATTTGATAATCTTGCCTTAGATGAGTTTTGTAATGAAAATGGATATGAACATAATTTCTCGACTTCTAGAACTCCTCAACAAAATGGTGTAGTGGAAAAGAAGAATCGCACATTACAAGAAATGACTAGGATCATGCTAAATGAAAATAACATGCTAGAATATTTTTGGACCAAAGCCATTAACACCGCTTGCTATATTGTTAATAGAGTTTTACTTAGTCGAAAGGAAACCAAAACTTCATATGAACTTTGGAAAAATAAAATTCCCAATATCGGTTATTTCAAAGTCTTTGGGTGCAAATGTTTTATCTTGAATACAAAAGAAAACTTGAGAAAAATTGATTCAAAATCCGACATTGGAATTTGTTTTAGGATATTCATCGACTATAAAACTTATAGAGTTTTCAACAAAAGAACTCTAGTCGTTGAAGAATCCATGCATGTCACTTTCGATGAAACCAACTCTCTTGATCGTAAGAAAAGTATTAATTTTGATATAGGATTAAAAACGAACAAACTATTCAAGATCAATATAAGGAAGATCTACAAGATAAACATCAAAAAGGAGAAAATGTTCGACAAAGCAAAAAAGTGTCAACCGGAGATCAAAATGACTTACCTCTACCAAAAGAATGGAGGTTTGTTCATTCTCATCTTAAAGAACTAATCATTGGCAATCCATCAAAAGGTATTACTACTAGAGTCTCTACTAAAAATCATTTAAATAGTTGTGCATTCACTTCACAAATTGAATCAAAAAACTTCAAAGAGGTCGAGTTTGATGAATTTTGGATTTTAGCTATGCAAGAAGAACTAAATTAATTTGAACGAAACCATGTTTGGGATTTAGTTGCTAGACCAAATAATGTAACTGTCATCAGTACTAAATGGGTCTTTAGAAACAAACGTGATGAAAACGAAATAATTGTACGTAACAAGGCTGGATCAGTGGCCCAATGTTACAATCAAGAAGAAGGTATCGATTTCAAAGAAACATTTGTACAAGTGGCTAGATTAGAATCCATTAGCATCCTTCTTACATTTGCTTATCATAAAAATTTACTCTTTATCAAATGGATGTCAAAAGTGTTTTTCTTAATGATTTTATTCTGATAGGCCCGGAAATGCTTCTTATTGGTTAAAAAGAAGTGTTTGTTAAACAATCACCCGATTTTAAATATCACAATCATCTGGACTATATTTTCAAACTTCGAAAAGCTCTCTACAGTCTAAAACAAGCTCCTAGAGCTTGGTACAAACGATTGAGCAAATTTCTAATCTCAAATGATATATCAATAAGAAAGGTGGATACCACTCTTTTGTTAAAACTCAAAAGAACGATATGACCGTTGTTCAAATTTATGTTGATGATATTATATTTGGTGCTACTAATATTATCTTTTTGAAGAGTTTTCTAAGTGCATGAGCATGAAATTTGAAATGAGCATGATGGGAAAACTTAAATTCTTCCTCGGTCTCCAAATTAAGCAAACTTGTGATGAAATTTTCATCAATCAAAGTAAGTACATATTGGACATGCTCAAGAGGTTCGACAAGAATGATTTGAAATCAATGAACGCCCCTATGAGCACATCCATAAAATTGGACAATGACGATCAAGGTACGTCCATTGATATAACAAAATATCAAAGTATGATCGGATACATTCTTTACTTAACCGCTCAATATTATGTTTAATGTGTGTCCATATGCTAGATTTCAATNGTACATATTGGACATGCTCAAGAGGTTCGACAAGAATGATTTGAAATCAATGAACGCCCCTATGAGCACATCCATAAAATTGGACAATGACGATCAAGGTACGTCCATTGATATAACAAAATATCAAAGTATGATCGGATACATTCTTTACTTAACCGCTCAATATTATGTTTAATGTGTGTCCATATGCTAGATTTCAATAGAATCCTAAGGAATCTCATCTTAAAGCCATGAAGCGAATCTTTAGATATTTTAGTGGCACTAGAACTTTAGAGCTTTGGTATCCCAATAGAACTCACATTGATCTACTTAGCTATTCGGATACTGATTTGGCCGAATGCACAATTGATCGTAAAAACACTAACGGAACATTCCATTTTTTAGGCTTTGCACTTGTATCATGGTTTAGCAAGAAACAAAATTTTGTTGCATTGTCAACCGTCGAAGCTGAATATATTTTGGCTGCTAGTTGTTGTGCACAAGTTCTATGGATGAAACAAACTCTTAGTGATTATCACATATCCTTTGATCATATACCCATTATGTGTGATAACACTAGTGCCATAAACTTGTCGAAAAATCTCATTTTGCACTATCAAACTAAACACTTTGAAATTAGATATCACTTCCTAAAAGATCACACACAAAAGAAAGATATCGTGTTAAAATTTGTGAACATGGAGAATCAATTGGCCGATATCTTCACTAAACCTCTTGCACTTGATCGATTCTCACATATTCGACGAGGCTTAAGTATCATTGATGAATTGGAGGTACTCAATTAAGTTTTCTTCCTTATGTGACATTATATATATATAAGGGACCGGACGAGTGAATTGGACGTCCGATAACACCGTTCGATTTGACAGAGAATTTTAGCTCTGTCAACCGAACGTCCGGATGATGAATCGGATGTCCAGTACATCGCGGATATAACTTCTGTTTTCGCGAAACCAGACCCATTCTTCTCCATTTTTCGCTCAAATTTCTTCCTAAATCTCATCTCTTTTCTTCATTCTTCACAATCAAATCATCAATTACTCCTCAAAATCAAAAACCTATTACCTCTACACTTCAAATTCTTTCAAAATTCAAATTTTCATCCACTTCATTCCAAATTTTTCCAAAATTTTTGAAACCCTAGAACTTGATTCATTCTTCTTCTTCTTCTTCAATTCTTCTCTACCTTATTACTTTTCTATAATGTCGTGGTCCAGAAGAGCGGGCAAAAGACTTGAGAGCACAGTGAGACGATCTCCTCCACCATCATTCGGTGAAGAATTTGTCATGGAGCCCGAAGTGCAGGCCAACCCATTTGAAAAATCCCCCAATTTTAATAGGTAGAAACGTTGATTTTTTCGACTTTACTATTGAAGCACATGCATTTCATATTGAAGAGTATTTTGAAAACATAGGGTGGGTGTCGATAGCTACTCTAGAAGAACATGCATATCCTCACCTTATAAAAGTGTTTTATAAAAATATGGTTATTACTCCTCGCTCGGATGAGATTTCATGTTTACTCAAAAATGTTCATATCACCGTCAACAAAGATCTCATTTGTGATATTCTTGAGCTTGAGCCCTGTGATATTTAAATTTTTCTTCATAAAATTCATCCCACTTTTGAAGTGTATGACCCTTCCGAGACGTGTCGTCGGGTAATCGAAAAGAATTTTGAAAACATCATAAAACTTAGTGTAAATCAAGTAACACTTCCATGTAAAGTTTTACAAAACATCATTGCACATGTGATTCTTCCTCGAAAGTGTCATCGAGACGAGGTAAACTTTTTTGATCTTTTTATCCTCGATTTCTTTCTTGTTGGTTGAAAACTAGATTTTCCAACTATTGCATTAGGTCTCATAAAACTCGTGCATTCCACGCGTCATCTTAAAACTTTGCCTTACGGAATGCTTCTTACAAAAAAAATTTAAACATTTTGACATTCCACTACACGATGAGACATTTGTTAAACTTTGCCCTACCGACACTATCAATTTCAAACCCTTAAACAAATGAAAATAGTAAAAGAAAATGGTCAATGGGTGGCACACACAAAAGGGTTTGACCCCAGCTCGAGTCCATTGACTATACCTTTTGAAGATGATGAGGATGACGATGCTGATGATATGCCGCAAATTTGTACCCTTCTCACGATGTTCCTGTCTCTAGTGCTCCTCATTCTTCGACTAGTGGTTTCATATTTACCGAGGATCACTACAATCTTCTCAATGGCCACATTGACTCTCTTACATCTTCAGTTGAGGGCCTTGGCGGGATGCTTCAGAAGTTGCTGGTTCAACAGGCCACCATATGAGCTCAACATGATGTTATTCAAGCACAACATGCGGAAATACAGGCCCAGGAGAATGCCTTTTATGCTCACTTCTATGCACTTTTTCCTCCACCGCCTCCTCCGGAACCGTAGTCTTCGATTTTATTGTTATTTCAGATTGTCTTTGGGTTTCTCTACCTTATCTACAATCTTTATGTTTAGTTTATTTTGTTTCTTTTTGTTGGACATCATTATCTATGGCTATTTCTTTTATGATCAATGCTAAGGTTACCATGATCCCTATTTTTGCCTTATGCTTTTTGTTTATGCCAAAAGAGGGATGCGAGTGAGATGATTATGCATGGATGATTTGATAATATGCTTGGAATATATGGAAAATGAGGAAACACGTAAAATCATTCATATACTTTGAATGTATAGTTATCAATTTGTAAAAAACAGGGGGAATGCGAATTGCATGATAAATTGATATCAATTGCTCAATCATATTCTGCAAATCATCTTGTTTGTCATAATCAAAAAGAGGAAAATTGTTGACATATGGTCGATCTTAGATCTTATGTTTTGATTATAATAAATAAACTATTTTTTTATCTCTAACATTTATATTCGAGTCTTCGTTGTTACATGTTGCAAACTTCATAAATCGAGCATTCACAATCAAGCTTAGAAATCGAGTATTCACAATCAAACTTGGAAATCGAGCATTCTCAATCGAGCACTTGCGCCAAAAAAATTTGAGACAAATCAAGTACTTACACCAAGTTCAAAATCGAGTAACAAATCGTGCACTCACGCCAAATCAATTGAAAAGATTAGAACTATATGTTTGAACTCACTTGTAAAAGTAAAACACTTCAATTCTTAGTAATGAATCACAACAAGCTCGTAAGTTAAATTTTTATGCACGAGATAAATTTTTCACAAAAATGTTCGCATAAAAATTGTTTTCGATGTGACAAAAACCTTCACTTAACTCTTAAACCCTTTACCAGTGATATTTATTTTGAAAAGATAAATGAATGTGTCCCTCAAGAATTTACACTTGCTAAAATATTCAAATTTCTAACAGTTCTGATTTCTATCGCACAACGGCTATTTTCACTCGTTCGGTTCAGTAACGGACGTCCAACAGGGGTTGTCCCGTTGACCAGAACTTTTTGCGTTTTGACTGCTATAAATATTGCATCACTTTATTTTCAACAACACACATTCAAGAGCATTCAAGTGAGATATTTTTGAGCAAAATTGTATTGATTTCGCATCTTATTTATTATTAAATTATTTTAGCTTTGAAATTTTTTTGATCAAATTAACTTCTACACGTCAAAGTTTTTCATATCTAATACTTGGACTTCATTCATTGCTATTTATTAAAGTGTTAGCCTATTTCTCTCTTTTTACGTAATTGTGATCATATCATTTATAAAGAGAGAAATTTCAATTTGTAAAATCAATTATCTTTAAACTTATGGGTTGGGTTGAGGTCCTGTAAAGCTCAACGTTTTATAAGGATCGGTACTCTTTATTTGTAAGTCACCGAAAGTTTTGTAAATTGTTGAATTGCATCACAAGTCAATCGATATAATGAAATTGGTCTTGTTCGTGTTGGAGAGAGCTTGGTAACGGAGCACGTAGATTGTTGCGTTGCATCAAATCTCCATAATTATACCGTTTGCACTCTCTTTCATTCTTTACTTATTACTTTCATATTCAATTATTTGAATTAATCTATTTAATTATTATGCGCTTGATTATAGATTAAATATTCCAAAAAGTTTTAAAACCCAATTAACCCCTGCTTTGTTAGCTATTTTTGGACTATTAATTAACTCTCTCTTTCTATCTCTCATCTATCTCATCTATCCATCAATAAAAAATGGACAAGTATAATATTTTATAGGTTGAAAATTAAATCAATCAAATACATTTAGTTAATAATTTTCATACAAAGTTACAGGCAATTGAATTGCCTAAAATTTATTTTATTTCCCTACAAATTTCAAGCTCGCAATTAACGTACTCTTAGTAAAAGCAAGAGAAAATTACAATAGAAGTCCCTAACCTTCACAAAAAATGCAAATATTTTTCGTAACATTCAAATCTTAACACCACATTCCTCAACTTTTTATTACTGTAGCATAAAAGGCTTCGAGTGACACATTACCTGTATGTAGATAAACCTTTGTTTATAACTAAGAATTAAAAAATAAAACAAAAATGGAATTAAAAAAATAAAAAACTTACAACGCCATTAATTGCCAACCGTTGTTCTACTCGACATATCTCACATCCATTGATTTTTCTATATAATTATCGTTGTATCGCATTGAGTTTTACAGTTTTGAGTGTGGATAACTGGATATAAACTCGCATGATGAGAAAGGGTGGATATTAGAGAAAACGAAGATTTCATTTTCATTTTTTTTCTATTTACTTTACTTATTTTAATTAAAATTAAGTATGGGTTGGTATAAAGTTAGGTTTGTTCAAATGACATGCCATTTAAAAATTTATTTAAGTGGATTCCTAGCTAGCTTAATTAATAAAAGGTTGAGAACTTTAGTGTTTACACATTATTTGAGCTCAGAGCTAACCCAAGGGGGGCCTGTGCCCACCCTGAACTTTTGGGATCATTTTTTTTCTGAGCTCATTTTTTATTTATTTATTAATATGCTAAAGCTAAATGGCCCAACTTCACCTACCCAGCCCAATCCAAAAACACTAGAAACATCACTACATCAGGTCTTCTCACCTGAGTCGCCCCTTCACTTCACGACATTTCCGTCTCTCTCGCTTGAGTCGCCACTGCCTTTGTTGATTGTTCTCCTCGTCCCGACGGTCCCATGACCCCCCCCCCATCGTCCGTCTCTCTCACCAGTCACCTCTGTCTGACTGCCTCTGTTGAGTGTTGTCCTAGACTTCTCGTTGCGCAGAAACTGAGAAAAGTCAGGTATAATCTGCGATTAGCCACTGCCTTTGTTGACTGTTCTCCTCGTCCCGACGGTTCCATGACCCCTCCCTCCCCATCGTCCGTCTCTCTCACAGTCACCTCTACCTGACTGCCTCTGTTGAGTGTTGTCCTCGACTTCTCGTTGCGCAGAAACTGAGAAAAGTCAGATATAATCTGCGATTCTGCTTGAGAAGTTTTTTTTTTTGTTCATACTGCGGTCTGCCGTTGCCACTCGTCCGTCTGCATTTGATTAATTGATTTAATACCGTATTTGATGTTTGAGCTTGTTAAAAATCCATATTTGATGCTTGATGTTTGAGCTTTAGGATTTGCTTGAGAATTTCTTTAGGATCTGCTTGAGAGCTACCCCAAAAGGGAGGGGGGTGGGGTGGGGTGGGGGGGAGTTAGAAGAAGTTTCAGACACTAGGAATTAATTTTCACATTTCATAAAAGTTAGAGCCCCAATTACAATTTTTTGTAAATATGAACCGCCAATGGTGAAATCTAGTGATCATTATTAAGCCCCTATCCCCGGTTTGAAAACCCTTTTTTTTTTTTTTTTGGTAAAAAGAAGTTTTGAATAGTAATTTTTTGGAGAATGAGTGCTTAAAGAATAGTAAAAAAATTTGAATTTACGTGTAAAATATTTTATTGTGTAAATATATAATTAAAAATGAGTGTATAAAAACAAAAATTTTGAAATAATGATGGTCAAATATGGACTAACTTTAGTGACTATATAGGTAATAGAAATATTTTAAAACCAAATTAAAATACACTTAACCCATATTTGATGCTCATTAAAAAGAATTTTCTTTTTTCTTTTATTTGAGAAAATGAGTTTTGGAATATTATTTTTTAGAGAATGTATTGTTAAAAATATGGAAAAAATTTAAATCTATATGCAAAATATTTTATTGTAAAAATGTATAATTTAAAATAAGGTTTAACAAAAAAAGATTTGAAGAACGATAGACAAACAGAGACTTGTAATTAAGCTAACATTAGTGAAATTAACTATTCATATATACTTATCATGACACTCATCTATATATAAGAATTGATTATCACAAATGACTCTTGAGGTTTAAATGAAACTTGAAGCAAGTCCTTGAAGATTATTATTATTATTTTGATTTTTTTTTATCAATTTAGTTAAGTCATTAAACATATTAAAAATGGTCACCATGTTAACATGATAGATTTACACCATGGTGTACGCCATAGTGTACATCCACCTCACAATAGTGGGGGGTCCACTTCCAAAAAAAAAAAAGCGAGACCCCCACTATTGTGAGGGAGCTATCAAACTTGATGTACATTTTTTATGCAGATCAAGTTTGATTCTAACTTGATCAACGTCATTTATATGTGACAAGCCTGTAAACCTTGACGTAGAATAACAAATGTTACCAAGATTGCCAAATAAGCAAGCTAATTTAACAAATGGTACTAAAGTTCAAATGACATTTCAAGTTAGTCCATAAGTTTTTCGACCAATTTAGTCACTAAAATTATCAAGCATTTCAAATTGTCGCTCTTTTACCTTGACTAAAGTCTTATTTGACATGATAACTATTAAAACTTGTTATGAACTAACATACGTTAAATCATGTCATGAATTATAAATCAATAGATTCAAAAGGCAATTGAATTTAAATTTTTCCTAATTGCTCACTCATTTACCCTAGCCAAATCGCTAGCTAAATTTGTTTCTTTTACTTAGATGCCCAAGGCCCAAAACTCGAGCCAATTCAAATTTGGGCCTTTCGAATCACGTTCCTGATTTAGGGTTTAAGCATTACCCTTCTCCTTCCCTAGCAAAATTCCTAAGAGTTAATTGTCTCAATGGTCATTGAACTTATGTCTATGTCTTCGATTGTTCACTGAAATTTAAGATGTGAAGTTTTAGTCACTAAACTTATCAAAACGTTGTACGTTACTCAGTACCTTAACACCCGTTCCAAATCTTTAACGAAATTAGTGACGTGCCTAACGGAATGCACATACGACACCCCGTCTTGCCGTTCATAAAATTGTCACGTTTTTTATTGCTCACTAAACTTTGAAATACGTTTTTGAGGTGGTCGAATTTTGACTACTAAACTTATAAAAATGACGTCAACCTATTGTTCATTAAAAAATATATATCGCAATCACACGGGTCTGATAAAAGTAATAGAGTAGATAAACAAATCCGAATTATCAATCCCACGAGAAATAATTACTCAATTGCATAATAGTTAAATTTAATGTTAACATATTTTGTCGAATTTTAACCTTTTTTTCATCAATTTTTTAAAAAAAAAAACAAATTTATTGATAAATTTAATTTAATTTTACTCAATTGCACAACAGTTAAATTTAATGTTAACATATTTTGTCGAATTTTAACCTTTTTTTCATCAATTTAAAAAAAAAACAAATTTATTGTATATTTCATTATAAATTTAATTTAATTTTAACAACGAAAAACACAATAAATTTAATTAAAAACGAAACACACAATAAATTTGCAAAATCCAAATATTAATTTAATTTAACGACGAAACACATAATAAATCTGAATTTTTCAAATGATAAAAATAAAATTTAATTATTATGTAATTGAGTAATTATTTCTTGTGTGGACGACAATCGGGACTCGTTTGTCCATTTTATTACATTTATGCAATCTGTGCGATCACGGACATATTTTTAACGAACAATAAGTCGACGTTATTTTTATAAGTTTAGTGGCCAAAATTCGACCACCTCAAAGTTCAGTGAGCAAATCGAAGAAATGACAATTTGTTAATAGCGTGATGGGGTACCACATGTGCATTCAGTTAATCATCACTAATTCCATTAAAGATTTAAAACGAATGTTAAGGCAGTAAGCAACGTCTAACGTTTGATAAGTTCAGTAGCCAAAATTTGACATCGTAAATTTTAGTGCTCAATCAAAGACATAAGTTCGGTGACCATTGGGACAATTAACTCAAAATCCTAGTGATCTTCAAACACGTACTTCACCATGAATTACGGATTCCAAACCTGCTCGGTGCCCCCAATCGTGAAGGTAATCTGTTATGTAAGGAATAAGTGGGGAAAGAGGAAGATTAGAACCAGCAAAAGAAGACGAGGAAATGAGGATTAGACCAAAGGAGAAGAAGGAACTAGCTGTTCTATTAACGGATTTTGAAAAGAAATGGAAACGACACCATTTAATTAAATGAATACGATACTGTTTTACTTACGAAATTGTGACGGGTTGGAGAACGCATTTTTTTACTTCTTGTGCAGTAAAATGCGATTTAGCATTGTAGGGGATTGGTGTTATGTGCTAGGCAGGAAACAAGCTGTTCATTCTGCAAATTCAGTTATCAATTGGAGTGATTCCATTCAGTTCCTTCCTCATTTTCTTCTTGTTTTATAATTTTACCCTCCCCGTTCTGTTTTTCTATTTTGATTGGTTCCACACTCAGCTAACTCAGCTGAAATTATCCCATTTCCGTGTTTCGGTGGTTGTGAATTGAAGGCGGAGTTTTGGCCGTGACAAATTGGTATCAGAGCAGGCGTGAAATACTCAGCAATTACTGACCATGGACACTAGAGCTAAGATTGTGGACGAACTCCTGAAAAAGCTGGATTTGGAGGTGGCTGATCTGGGAACTTCTTTTAAAGCTGTTACCAGTAGGTTGGAGAACAAGTTACTCGCTACAGAACAAACACACCAGGTAATGGGTCATAGGCTGGAAAAAATGGAAGACACTTTGTTCGACATGAATCAAAAGTATGAGAAAATGATAGCCATGTTAGCCCAAATATCTTCGGATCTAAAACTGGACCAGAAAAACAATAGTGGAGGATTCTATGATCAATGTGAAATCTGGAATGGTATTGTCTACACCAGAAGCTAGTAACACTGGGAATAGTGCAGGTACTAGAGGGGGTATGGTGGGAATGCCAAACTTCCTAAAATCGATTTTCCTCACTTTGGAGGAGGACCCAGAGAATGGCTAGAAAATACTTCCATATACACAGTCCCTGAAAAACTTAGGCTAGGATTTGCTGAGATATATTTGAAGGGTAAGGCTGATATACGGTTTGATAGGTTCATTACTATCCATCCAAGAGCAGATTGTGGGGTGGGGGGGGGGGGGGTGGTGTTTTCTAGCGAATTATGTAAGAGGTTTGCTGAAACTACTGGAGAGGAGGTGGTTGACACCTTTAGCAAGATCAAACAACTAGGAACAATTTCTGAATATCAAGAGTGATTTGAGGAATCGAAAGCCCAAGTGATGATGGCATTGCCTCATATTCCAGTGTCTTATTATATTACTGTCTTTACCACTGGGTTGAAAGGAGAGATCAAATCCATAGTAAAGATGATGAAGTCCAACACCTTGTCCAAAGCCTTTGAAGTGGCTGTCCTCCAAGAATAAACCATATTAGCCATCATTAGGTTTCAAAAACCAGAAATTTTTCACCAAACAAATGGAGTCCCTACCCTACCAAACCACCTGATGAAATGGAACCCAAAGAACAATGGAAAAAGGATAATAAAACCCCAAACAACTTTAAAACCATCGCCCCTACTGATTTCCAAACCAAAAGGAACTTGGGGCTTTGCTTTAGGTGTGATGAAAAATATACTATGGGACATATATGCAAAAATCGGTCTACAAACTTCATGCTTGTGGATGAAGACGAGGAGAATGAGTCTCAGGTGGATAAAGTACAGGAGTCCGAAACTGAATTAGGGGGTGATGAAATCATGGAGATTTCAATTAATGCTTTGGCTGGTGGGTGGAAATACAAGACCATTGAAGTACCAAGGATGATTAAGGGGAGGAAATTTTCTATACTGATTGACAGTGGAAGTACCCACAGTTTTCTTGATGAGAAATTAGCAAAAAACTGAGATATGTCACTGACGAAAATAGCAAAGTGACGGTTAGAGTGGCTAATGGGGATAAACTAGAAAGTAAAGCCTTAAGCCAACCAGTGGTGTGGAATATGCAGTCATAGGATTTTCAGTTCAAACTTAGAACTCTTAAGTTGGCTGGGAGTGATGTGGTGTTAGGGGTAAATTGGATGAGTCAATTTGGTCCAATTACCTTTGATTTTACACAAGGGTGTGTTCAATTCAGAAGCAAGGGTGGAGTAATAGAGATGAAGTGTGAAGCTTCTAAAGATCCTGTCAAAATAATGAGGGTAGAAAGGATGGAGAGAATGCTTAGTAAAGAATCTCATGGGACAGTGGATGGTGTGTATAGATTTCACCGACATGAACAAAGCCTGCCCTAAGGACAGCTCCCGCTACCAAGAATAGATCAAATGGTAAACACAACAGCAAGACATGAGTTATTTAGTTTCATGGATGCATACTCAGGATATAGGGTGTGTTTGTCTCCAATTATTGGGAGAAAAATGGAGTAATGAATAGTAATTTTTGGAGAATATGTGGTTGAAATTTAAAGTAACTTTATTGGTTTGTGTGTAGAATATTTTATTAGGTGAATGTGTAGTGAAAAATCTTACTGTAGCAAATATTTTTTTAGATTAATGGCAGACAAACAAGGATTAATCAAATTCCTATATATGAATCGGACCAGGAACGCACCGCTTTCATCATTGATCGAGGTCTCTACTGTTACAAAATGATGCATTTTGATCTCAAGAACGCTGGAGCCACCTACCAACATCTGGTCAATTCCATGTTTTTCAATCAGATTGGTAAAACTATGGAAGTATATGTTGATGATATGTTAGTTAAGAGTGCGGACGTCGAGGACCATCGATAATATCTTGCTGAAATGTTTGATATCTTGAAAAAAATATGGGATGAAGTTAAACCCACACAAATGTACTTTTGGTGCGAGCTCATGAAAATTCCTGGGTTACCTAGTGAATCGCTGGGAAATCGAAGCAAATTCGAAAAAGATACAAGCTATCATTGAAATGCATTCTCCAACAAAACCTAAAGAGGTTCAAAGTTTGACTAGACGAGTAGCTGCCCTCAGTTGTTTTATGTCAAAGTCGACTGATAGGTGCAAACCTTTCTTTGATGTCTTACGAGAAGGGAAGAAGTTTGAGTGGACCCCTGAATGCCAGCTCACCTTTCATGAACTAAACAACAATTGGCGCAGCCACCAGTGCTATCAAAACCAAAAGCAGGAGAAGTGCTGATTTTATATCTTACAGTGTCTGAGCATGCTATTAGTGTTGTTTTAGTTAGGGAGGAGGAATGAATACAGCATCTTGTTTACTATGTAAGCAAAGCTCTTCATGAAGCCAAGCTCTCTTTTTTTCCCTTAGAAAAACTGGCTTATGCTGTGGTTATGACAGCAAGGAAGTTGAAGCCCAACTTTTTGGAACACCTAAGATCTTGACTAATTATCCATTAAGGCAAGTTTTACAAAAGCCTGATACTTCAGGTCGGATGGTTAAGTGGGCAGTAGACTTAGGCAGTTCGACATAAGATACAAACATTGCACTTCCATAAAGGGCCAAGCTCTCGCTGATTTTGTTGCGGAGTTCAGTTCGCATCCAATAGAAAAACTCATTCACGACACTCCATGGGAACTCTTTGTTGATAGATCCTCTACTGGAGCTTGGTTAGGAGTTGGAGTTGTCTTGATTAGTCTAAATCGCAAGCTATTCTGTGAAGCATTATCATTTGACTTCAAAGCCTCAAACAATGAGGCTGAATACGAAGTACTCATAGCAGGAGTGAGAATGTCGAAGGAAATGAGAGTTACTCATTTGATAGTCCACGGTGACTCGCAATTGGTGGTCAATCAAGTCAACGAAACTTACCAAACTAAGGAAGAAATGATGAATAGATATCTCCAAGTTGTCAGGGAAGAGTTTGAAAAGTTCCAAACTGCCCTAGTCAAACGAATTCCCTAAACTCAGAATGGTGAAGTGGATGCCTTAGCTCGGTTGGCAACAAGTGAAGGAATAGATGAGTTTTACAACATTCCTATAGGAAAGATTTCTCATCCGGCAATCGAAAGATTCGAAACTATTTCTATGATGATTGATCCCAAGCCTACATGGATGGATGAAATCAGTTCCTACCTGAAGACAGGGTTGTGTCCAGAAGATCCCATTGAGGCGAGAAAACTTCGGATGAGGTCATCAAGGTATACATTGATTGACAACGTTCTCTACAAACGAGGATATTTCATGCTTTTGTTGAGATGCTTGAATGAAGAGGAGGCACTTTATGCTTTGCAAGAAATACACGAAGGAGTGTATGGAAATCATTCTGGTGGGCAATCACTGGTTCATAAAATAATGCAACAAGGATACTTTTGGCCCACCATAAGGAAGGATGCATTGGAATTTGCCAGAAAATATGATAAATGTCAACGTTTCACTCCTAACATAAAGCTCCCACCAGAAATAGTTGAATTGCGCAATGGCCCCTTGGCCCTTCCCCAAGTAGGGGTTGATCTAATTGGTCCCATGCCTACTGGAAAAAGTGGAACAAAGTTTTCAATTGTCGCAATGGATTACTTCACTAAATGGGTGGAAGCTGAACCCCTTTCTAAGATCACCAAGCAAAAGACTACCAACTTCATGTGGAAGTCCATTGTGTGCATATTTGGAATACCTCATTCCATTGTGACTGACAATGGAAAACAATTTGACAATACTCGCTTTGCTAATTTTTGTAAAGGACTTTGCATACAGAAGCATTTCTCCAAGCCAAATCACCCTCAAGCTAATGATCAAGTCGAAGCAATCAATAAAATCATCAAGCATACGCTAAAGGCAAAACTTGATGGTCTTAAGGGAGGATGGACTGAGGAACTTCCCAGTGTGCTATGGTCTTATCGCACCACGTCTAGGAATAGCACCGGAGAAACCCCTTTCTCTTTAGCTTTTTGGGTAGAAGCTGTAATCCCACTTGAGATAAGGATTCCACCTATTCGAACAATGATGTATAATGAGGAAGAAAATGAGACAACGTTGCAAGGAGAACTAGATCTAGTAGAAGAGAGAAGAAATGAGGTTGAAATCAGGAATGCCATATATAAGCAATGCAATACGAAGTACTATAATCTGAAGGTCAGGAAATGAGAGTTCGAGGTCGGTAACCTGGTGTTAAGAAAAAGTTTTCAGGCTACAAGGGAACCTAGATCTAGATCTTTAGGACCGAATTGGAAAGGTCCCTATAGAGTAACCAGAGTAGTACTCAGGGGGGTCTATGAGCTGTAAGATATGGATGGCAAACCTCTGCTACATCCTTGGAATGCAGAACATTTTAAGAAATATTACCAGTAGAAGTAAATGTATCTCGTGTTGTGCATCTGTCATCCATAATAAAAATGTGTGTTTTGTTAAAAGGAAAAAAATATACTGAAATATAGCAGGCCAAACTAAGGTTGCATGTGCTGCAACACTTAGAAAAATTTCCTAAATAGGAAACCATTAAAGCTTTGCTTGATTAGTTATTCGAGCTAAGATTGCATGTATTACAACACTCAGTTTAAATAAAAATAGCAAGGTTCAGATCTCGTAAAATTACAAAAACTACAGAACTAGTAAAAATCTTTGAGGTAATAATACTGAGAAGGCTAAAATGTTCTCCATTCATTCATGAAACAAAATTACAGGTAAAGCTCCAAAAAGAAGTTTCAAAGTTTGACAAAGGCTTAAAAAAAAATAATAATAATAATAAAACTAAGAAGCTGGTGGGTCTTGTGGAGCTAGGAACTCATCCTCAACATCTTTGTCGGCAGGGAAGATCCGAACTCTTGCTGCCTTCGACAACTGTTCAAGCTCTTTCTGTTGTTCTTTATAAGCTTCTACCAGGAAGGAGGTATCAAAATGCAATATCTCTTTGTTGATGTGCTTTATTATTTCTCCTAAGGCTACAACATAAGCATCTTGAGCTAATGCATTGACATCAAGAGAGGCTCTCCATTCATCGATTGCCTTGGAAACTTTGACCTCGACCTCTGCCACACTCTTGGTGGCCTCCTCAACTCTTTTCTCAGCTTCATCAGCCCAGGTTTTTTCTTCGTTAGCCCTTTTCTTTTCATTCTCAGCTCGAGCAGTGGCTTTATCCCCTCAAATCTATAGAACTTTTTTGTCATCCATAAGTTTAAGCTATGAGGTCAACCTCGCGTTCAATTCCACTCCCATTTTATTGAGGCGATCTTCGTAATCTTTTTCTTTCTCAGCAAATCTAGCCTTTTCTGCCTCTATTTTTTTTCAAACAGGCCTAAAGTTTGGGTTCTAACCTCCAACGTTTTATCAAGCTCGGCTTTCACCTGAAATAAGAAAGTAATTTAAGTTACAAAATTAAAAAATGTAGGAAATTTCTAAGTATAAGAAATTAGGTAAAATACCTTATCTGCCACAGACATCATGTACAAAACGGATCTGTGGCTGTGGAGTTGAGCTGAGATTATAGCCTCACCAACATGCATCTCAGCTAAATACTGTTTCTCCCTCTCGTTCCAACTCTTGGTAAGAAGAGTAGCCGACTCTCTTAAAGAGAAATGAAGTGTTGTAGTGGATTCCATTGAAAGAGATGGAGCTCATTGAAAGTCGAGGAGTATCTTGGGTCGGTGACCCATTAAATTATCAACATTGGGCCTCTGCAGATTTGGGCACTTTTCCTACGACCTCGAGGAGCTAGCCGTAGTAGTGATTGGGATGGCGATGAGTACTGATGGCGACCCTTGATGAAGTAGAATGCTTAGATAGCTCCTGAAAGCGATGTCGTTTTAGGGGCTGCTCAGGCTCGACCTCAGGCTCTTCATGTTGGTCCACAACCTTGGCAGGGATATCCCTCTTTTTTCCCTTGGCAGTTGCTGTCGTTGCTTTTGTTGCCTATACCCCAACATATCTGGATCTTGGCCTGAAACGAAATTGATATACATGAGTACCACGTCCAAGGTAAAAATTAATAGGAGTATATAGAGTATACTTACAAGAAGGTGGCAAAGAATATAATAATCCTGCCTGAAATAAGCTTGTGTTTGAAATCACAAACTTGCAGGATCTTTGCTTCTTGGGGAGAGTTCTAATAGCGTCGGCTTGTCTTTGTGGGCCGAGCTCATGATAACTTTCTTATAATCTGCAAGGGAAAACTAAATCAGTTAGAAGGGCGATCTTAACACAAAAGCAGGAAAAGAAATCTAAGGTGATGTTTACTTACATAACGGTTGATAGAGAGTAGGGACTACACCCTCTCTATTCACCTCGACAGGATGGAACTACCATTCTTCCAGTACACAGAAGAACTCATCTTTCCATTTTTTTATTGAAGATGGAGTATCTAACACTAACAGACCTCTCGTCCTAGGTCTAACATTGGCATACCACCAACTCGTGTTTTTCCCGTCCTCTTTAAATGTAAAAAGAGAATTGAATTGAGCTACACTTAGCTTGGGGGTGGCCTAATTGATTCCACAAAATTAAGGTTGCCACCAAAGTCCTCCACCCGTTAGGACAGAGTTTGGTAGGAGCTATTCTCTACGAAGGAAGAAATTTACGTATAATCCTAGAAAATGGGAGTCTTAGACCAGCATTGAGAATAGCTGAATTCAAAGCTACACATCCAGCTGGTGGAGTATTAGCTTGGTCAGATGAGGTCGGGATTACTAATTCAGCCGAACTAGGAATACTATACTTGGCCCTTAGACTGGCAAGCAATCTCCCATAATCACCGACCTATAAGAGGCTGCCCCCCATTCCTGAGTATTTCCCTCACTACCCTCTTGAGACCCAACATCTTCTTTTTTCACGGTTTTGTTCCATATTTCTAAAAGTATCTAATTGTTCTCGGTAAGCTGAGGTAATGGGAACTGGTGTTAATATTTCCTGACAATCCGAGCTAGCAGAAAAAGAAGAAGACGAAGAAGGTACTGATTCCTCATGTTGGTTATCCCAGGAATGCACCCTCGATTTGTCCGAACTCATATAAACAATCGAGGTAAAACACAACAAAAAGGAAAAAGAAAGAAAAGTATTTTTGTTAAAGGAAATACCTGAATATGGACGACCTCACTCAGAAAATAAATAAGAATGTGAAGAAAATTTTTTAGAGAGCTAAATTGTGAAAATGAGGGGGTAAAATTTATTTAAAGGGAAGGAATATTAAAAGGCGCGATCTGGGCCGTTGATGATGAAATGGAGGGAAAAATGAATGGCTAGATTTAATCACTTCAAGACGACATCGTTTCGCTAAAGCTTCCAGAGAAAGAAACTGAACGTACAAGATAGCTCATTAGCAAGTTACAACGTGACACATGTTCATATCATTTATTGCTGTAATGATTATGGAAATAGAAAAATGTGCCAGTTACGTTCAAGCTCAGTCTGTCACCAAGATGAGCACCGACCTAGGGGGTAACTGTTGACATCCGATCTGCGAGGTCGTTAAGTACATTTTGTTGTATGCATTGTGAGCTCGGATATTTGATATCAGCTCGTATTAGTTATTGCTGAGGTCTGACGGGACATAATAATTGACGATTCCTTACACATTGTACAAAGTCAATCAACAAGTGACATTTCAAAGATCTTACATCAGCACCGCCAATTCCACCAATCACATACTTTAGCTTCATTATCGAAGTAGTTCATTAATTGTTGGGGGATCACATGTAAAGTTAACTTATGATGATCAGAGAAGCCGAGTTTACTAATCAATCCAAACGTGCCAATGATATACTTTCTCAACTCAGTACTATAGTTGATAAGATAAGAAAATGAAGAATGCATGTGAACATTTCCCTATGAAAGGAAGGATGAGAGCTTTGGAGAAAAAAAAAAAAAGAGAAGAATCTAAAAACACTTCATACTTCAAATATCTACTTGAAGAAAATAAAGAGCAAACATTAGTTGTTACAATTGTAATTTTTGAAATTACTATCAATAAAATTCTCGTTTACATTTCAAGTTACTTGAATCTTGTTCATACAATTTTCAACGTGAATAAACTTCAACCCCAAAATTGCAGCCACCAAATATTACCATCGCTGCATTCGTAATTGCCAAAACCCTTGTTATGAAATCCCCTCCCTCTTCTTGCTCTTTAGCAATGGCAACCCAAAATCAAACTACTCAAATTGAAGAACCAAAATTAATGGCAGGAATTCTAATTAGACCCAATCGGTCATACGGCCTCCCAGCTTCATAGGCTTGTCTTTCTTCAAAAGGTCAAGTAATTGGTATTTGAAATTGGCATTGAGACTTAGCATATTTATAAGATTCTAGAGAGAGAAAGGGGAAAGAGATAAAGCAACTGCACGAATGGCTTAATGTATAGTTGGTATTTTTATGGTAAATCATTTTGGGGTTACAGGTGAAGACTAGAAGCTCATGACCAGATCTCTCTCTCTCTCGCTCTCTCTCTTGTGTAGCATTACAAATAAAATCACAACAGTACCGTTATCTATATCGTCTCTCTCTTCCTTCTCTTTTTTCATCTTCATAGCCTATATATGCTGTAACTATAAACCTCAACATTTGTAATGGGTTTTGCCTAAAAAGGAAATTCTTTTCAAAACTCAACATAAAGGGTTCTTGTTCTGGGATTTTATTTAATTTTAGGGGGCATGATGGGGAGAGAAATGGTGTTGTTGGGCGGTGTCGGGAAAATGGTTTTGGTGGTTGAAAGAGGTGGCATGTGTTTACGTTGAGGTGATGTGAAGGATGGTGGAGGCAGATGGTGATAGACAGGCCCAAAAGCGGAATAGCCCAAAAGCGGTAAATTCGGGTCGGGTAAAAATCTGCCCGGCCCAACCCGTTGCCCACTCTTACGTTGAGGTGATGGTTTTTGATATTGGGTTGGGTCAGTTTAAGTGGATTTAAACCCGAATCGACATGACCCAAATAATTTTACACTTATTTGGAACTCGATCCAACTCGTTTTTGTTTTAAACTGATTCAACCCGACCCAATTTGGGTTGGGTTGGGTCAGGTCGGGTTTGCGGTTTTTGATTATGGGCCCAGCCCTATAGACGGCTACGACGACGGCTCATGATTTTGGTTTGGTTTGGAGAGTAGGGAAGAAGATGAAGAAGGGTGGGTGAGGCATGTTTTTTTTTATTATTATTCTTTTAGTTTAATTGTTGTTTTAATTGTTAATAATATTTGAAAAAATATTAACACTAAAGATACCATTTTTCTCTTATTAAATTTGGTCAAAATTATTTTTTTGGTCATCTAATGGAAAGTTGATGGATTCCATCCACTTAGACTTCAAATGCATATTTTTGAAAGGTTATGGACCTTCGTTAACACAAATTAAAAGTTAGGATAAAGTCTGAAAAAATTGAAAATGTTAGGATAAAGTTTGCAAAAATTGAAAAGGTTAGTGATCGTTGGTACAATTTTTTCCTAACTTTAATTCATACTAAGATGGACTTAGAGTGTGTTTGATGGATATTATTGAGAAATGAATGTATTTTAAATAGTGATATGATGAAAAATATGTGGTTAAAAAATAAAGAAAAATTATTGATATGATAAAAAATATTATTTTATTAAAAAATATGTAGTTGAAATTGAATTTTAAAAGAATGTGTGTCAAAAAAGACTTAGTATTTAAACTAAGTCCCTTTTTAACATTAGACATAGTGATGGATTGAGCGAAGTGATTTATATCATGACAAAATTAAAGTATAATAATTCAACTTACATCAAATTAAAGTACAACGATCCAATTAACACAAGAATTAAACTACTTTGCCACCCTAATTTTAACACCCTGATTGATATCCTCTCACATAAATTAAAAAAGAAAAAAAACTCCCCCCCTTCCCCCCTCACCCTCCCTATTGTGAGGGTCTGCCACCCTCCCTGACAACCCAGCAAGACTGTTAACACAAATGTATGATAATTCAACTGACAATGATTATTGAATGTGATATCCCAATTAAAAAGTGAGTTAAAGTACAATCACAACGAATACGAACAGAAATTAATCCATATAATTCGTATCAAATTTCTAAGGAACCTTCTGGATTTGGGTTGCTGCGACCCATTTAATGACTTCAAATGGACCTAGTAATTTATTGAGTAGTGGTTATATCACCACTTCAATTTCTGTTTAATAAGTAGTATTTTAATTGAAATTAAATTTTTTAATATTTCCTCATTATAATAATTATTTCATCAACTTTTTTTCAACGAATACTTATTTTCAATCTTCCATTAATTAATATTTCATCTTTGATGATAATTTATATCAAAATAATTTGTTTTCATGCATTAAAATGAGGAAAAAATATTTTTTCGGCACTCTTAATTTATGTATTTTTTAAATATTCAATGAAAAAAAAGTTATTTTATGACATTTCAACGGACTTTTGGATATAAATTTTTTAGCAAATACACGATGTATTAATTAATGGAAACTTTGATGATAAGAATGACATAAAAAAAGGTTAAAAATATAAGTGCTATAATGAGTAAAAATTAATAATCTTAAATACAATTCAAATATAGTATAAGAAATAACATTTGTAGTGCAAATATAATTATCCACGTGTGAGGGTCTTTTATGTAATTTTCTATTTTCAGTCTCTCGATAAATATTAAATAACCATCACGTCTGCCTCTCTTTTCATTGTGCTCCAGCTCGCGCTCTTGGAAAAATTCTCTTCACCTACGCAATCTTCCAATTCAAAATCTCTAGCTCCGCTTCCACTGAAACGGATCGGGTCTCAGGTCCGTATAATTCCACTAGTTTCAAAATATTGTTGTATGGAAATTATGCTTTGATTAAAATTTTGCCTGTTGGAGGTTGTTTAGCTCGTTTCTTGGGCTTCTGATGATTAATTATGGTAGAAATTCGTAATTTGGGTGATTGTAAGAATTTTTTGTAATAAAGAGGGATGACTTTTTGCTAATTTTTTATGTTTTACCTTTTTAGATTTAGTTTCTGGAGGTATGATGTTGTTGTTTTCTGATAAGTTAAGATTTTGATTGGTTGACTCTGATGTGGTTGTGCTTGGTTTTTTCAATTGTTAGATGAAAGCAATAATCATAATATATGTAGTGTAGGTTAAAGATCTTCAGAAATTATTGGGCTTGAACTGTTAAAATCTATAAACTTGCCTGATTGGGTTGTGTAGAAAAATATAAGAAAGTAATTAATGATTAACTGTTCAAGAATATAATCAAAATCTCACAAATTCTCTTGTTTGTAATGCCACATGTTCTTTTCTGTATTGTGTTTAAAATCATGAGAGAGCATTGTTGTAATCAGAATTATCAGGAGTTGATGAACTGGATTTTAATACAAGAAAATTGATTTTTCATATGAACTGACGTAGGTTTTTTAAGTACTGAATTGGGATAAAATCTATTATTGTTAACTTGTACATGTACCGTTGAATATATGATAACTAACATCATCATGAAATTGTGATTGGATATATGGAAGCAGTCTTGGCGCGTTGATTTTCTTAATATCTCAAATGCCGAAAGATAGAAGGGTGAATTCCTCATCTTTTGACCGGTGTAGGGTATCTCCTTGTGCTGGCAGCTCGAAGATTTCTGATCCTGCCAAGTCAGGAAGATATTTGCCTCGTGTTGGTGATGAAGCGGAATGGGAAGAAGCAAGATGCCCCATTTGTATGGAGCATCCACACAATGCTGTCCTATTACTATGTTCCTCCCATGATAAAGGCTGTCGACCATACATGTGTGACACAAGTTCTCGACATTCAAATTGCCTTGATCAGTTTCGCAAGTCATCTAGTGCATCATCACCAACTCCACTAGTGGACAGTCCACTAGAAGATGTCTCAGCACCAAGGGCAGCACCCCGCAGACACAGAGTGGAACAACCGTTATCTAGGTCGATAAATTCCCCCAAGGGACAGCAACCTGTTTTTATCTGCCCCCTTTGCCGGGGACAGATCACTGGATGGCTTGCTATAGAGCCTGCACGGAGGTTCATGAACTCCAAACTGAGGACCTGTTCTTCAGAAAATTGTAACTTCAGTGGAAATTATTCCGCGCTAAGGAAGCATGCCAGGCTTGAGCATCCCTCTGTTCGGCCATCAGAGGCCAACACCCAGCGGCAATCTGAATGGATGATGTTGGAGCGTCAAAGGGACCTTGAGGATGCACTTAGTGCATACCAGCCAGATTTTGATTATGACGGGGGTGACTTGGACGAATTGCCTAGCTGGGATGAATGGGATGAAGATGATCTGGGGAGTGATTGGAATCTTTTTGACTTCCCGAGTGGACTGTCGGATGACGAGGATGAACTGAATGAAGACGACAATATATTTACAGATCTAGAGATTGAGTTCTCTGTCTCATTCCTTGAATATCTAGCTTATCCTGAGATAGAAGTAACAGATTCTGGCACTGCAACAAGTAATGACAGAGTAAGTGACAGGAGACGGATGAATTTAAGGTCAAGTGATCCCAGTGGAAACGGCTCAACAGGTTCAAGGTCTAGATCAAATTATCATAGGGGAAATGTTCCCCCAAGTTCAAGATCAAGTTATAATGAAGGAAATGCCCTGGCAAGTTCAAGGTCAACTTATCTCAGGAGATACACACCAACAAGGTCGAGTTCAAGGTCGGGGTCAAGGTCAAGTTATCATAGGGCAAACAGACCCCCTGTGAGACAGGATGCATCAGGAAGGCAAATTCCCGGCTCTTCTTCACAAAGGCACCAGTCAAGCCGGAGATCCTGAAGATCACTAATCTGGTATTTATGTTATGGTGCTTCTGTTACTGTTAATGGGGCTCTACTTTTAGTTTACTTTCCTGTATTGAACTCTTAAAAGCTTTCCCTATGGTTGGTTTAGTTTTCGGTCACAAGTTTATGGGGTACTTTCAGCCAAATTGTAGCGTAACAAATGTGTCACACTAGTCAATATATTTGAATTTGGATATTGTTGATTTTTAGATATTATAATGATCAGATAAAGAATTTTAGTGCGAATAGAAACTTTGGTGTAGAAATGGAAACTTAGATTGGCAACCCCGTTGACGCTGTATTCCATTCTACACGAAGAAAAGTGACACTAAGATGAATAAAATTGTGATATTGATCAAAAATGCCCACAAGTGTAATGTTCAAATTAGTCAACCTACGACCAAATCCACATTCTTAGTGCCTAACTCTCGTTTACATTTCTCTACTTAATGAATTAAGGATGTATTTGAGTCACATTATTTTGGAATAATGTAATTTGGAATAATAGATTAATGGATAGTGTATAGTTGAAAAAGAAGGAAAAGTTATTGATGTGATGAAAAATATTATTTTATTGAATAATGTGTGCTTGAAAATGAGTAAAATAATGAAAATTTTAATGTGGCTCAAACATGGGCTAATTAACTTTATTGGACAATGTGATAGTGTTTCCATTACTGCGTAGACGTGCTTAACATCATTGAGCCCTTGTTTGACATGAATTAAAATGAGATTTTTATATATTTTGATAAAAATTGATGAAATGTGTAGTTAAAAAGTTGTGAGTCCTATGAAATATGTCACTAAAATTCATTATTGATTTTGACTTAAGTTTAAGATTTGTATAAAATAGGGGCTAAGTCTAATTTTGTGCAACAAAAATTGGAAATTTCTTCGAAGTTTGCTCCTATTATAGGTAAGGAATAGGAAATACAAAACTGGTAAAATAACTTAAAATCAACTTGTTCATCCATCAAATTGGCTGGATCAACTAAGAAAATGTAGCCTTTTCATTCAGAGGGAAGCTTCGGTAGGGTGATTCTAAATGCATGCATGAATTATATGATTGTCCATTCAAATTGTCACATCTCGAACTTCAAGTCACTCAAATTGTGGTGTTTTGATGCTGCACATTCACTTTGTTTTTTCCTTTTACCACTTCAGACGTTCAAGTGTCACGATTTGAGTGACTCGATATGTGATATGACTTATTTTAATAAAACGGACATTCATACTATGTGTATACATAGGACCGTTTTAGTTAAGCCTTTTTCATTTTGGAGATAGGGCAAAGTAGGTGTTTGATTATACTCAATGTTGCAAAATGAAATATTATCTTAAACAGATAAGCATATTATATTATTTTGTGTTATTTGATTAAGAAAGCACCTAACTTTTGCCTCCAACTACTCCCCTAATGTTCATTAGTCACATTTTGGGCTAAAATATTAACCACTTGCTACACTACTAGAAGAGAATTGCCAGAATTTTACCAGATTCTCATATGAGTTTTAGTAATATAAAAATAGTCTCTATTAAAAATACTATTTTGCCCTTTCTTTCTATATTTGCAAAATATGTCCATTATCTTTTAATTATTAGGTTGTTCAGGCTTATATCTTACAATTCTTCCGTTTGGATTGTAGGTTCTTAGAACTAATCTTGAGAATCTTAGTTCAGTATTTTCTTGTAACCAAATCAAGTATTGTTGTTGCTCGTATTTGTAATATTTTATAGTTTTCACTATCTTATCCCACTTTTCTGTATTATTTTCTCTTCTAAGTTTTTCATGGAGTATCCTAATTTCTCTAAATCTTAGTTCACTTGCATTAGCTTGGTTTTTCCTAAATCTTTCTATATCCTCTCTTTCCGCGTGGTTCATTTAATTAATTAGGATTACTATTTATACAATATTCCTTTAATCTTTCAATTTGTTCTAAATATTCTCTATATTCTGGTAATTTTTTAAAGGCTCCAAGTTGATTTTCTTTAGTTATATATCCTGAAACAATTCCTTCTGATACTTCTTCTCCT
>CAIGRN010013218.1:0-37637 GCA_903798345.1 Fraxinus anomala
AAAAAAAAAAAAAGAGGAAAAAGGATGGCCTTTAACTCTAGTACGTAATTTTATCAACCCTGGTTCATTTGCTCCGACATACGGACACGTTTATAAGCGTTAGCGTGTGAGCGTATCTGTACACAAAAGAATACCTTTCTTTTCTCGGATGCTTTCTCCACACAAAATATATTAAATTTAGGATCACATCACAGAATTCAATCCCATTCTCAAGAAATCATCTTCATCCGATCGCGAAACAATTTTTCATCGATTCTACCGAGGTGATAGCTTCTCCGTCCTTCTATATTTATTTTATTTCATTGTTTGCTATAATAATTTTCATCCATTTTTGTGTATACATATATAGTTAAGATTATCCATTCGGTCGTGAATATATTTGTGCAAGATCATGAAACCAATTAATTTTTATTTCCGTGTTTTCTTGGTTTTCTTGTCAGGGTTTGACGCTGAACAGCTAATGGTTCATTTATCTGGAAGCACTTTTGTGTGTGTAAATTATTGTATATCTATTTTTGTTTGCGTTATCAGAGGAGTATTGTTGTGATAGAGAGGGGGAGAGGGGAAGAGTGTGATGCTACTTTGTATTATTCTACATCAAAACTAATGTAACATTATCAATTTGTATTGTTTATTTGGCTTATTTTTTTTCTTCAACTTTTTGCGTGAAGACAATTTATTCTGCTCGGCAACACCATTTGACGCAAAGGTTATAATGCTATAGTTGTTGACCTTTGCTATTGCCATAATAGCATTGATGCTCTGTTGGTTTCTTGTACTTAGTGGTGCTGTGTGCATATAACTCTCTGTTTCACACCCGTATTAGTTTCTTGAATTTTGCGTGCAATCATTTTTCCCTTTCTCTGGTTCTTGAATATCATGTCTACGCACGGACACAGATGTCTCAATGCATATGAATGAGTTTCTGATACATATGATATTAATTATATTTCTTGTCATAGAATGTGACAGAAAAATGTACATAGTTTTATACCTTGATATTGGATTGGATGAGTGCAGGTAATCATCTGGAATTTTTAGGAGGGCATGTTGTTATAATTCAGTAAAAATGGAGAGCTTAGCACAGTTGGAAGTTTTGTGTGAAAGGCTGTACAATTCACAGGACTCAGCTGAACGAATGCATGCCGAGAACACCCTGAAATGTTTTTCCACAAACATTGATTACATTTCACAGTGCCAATTTATTCTGGACAATGCACTGACACCTTACGCCTTGATGTTGGCTAGTTCGAGCTTGTTGAAGCAAGTGACTGAGCATAGTCTCTCTTTGCAGCTCCGCCTCGATATCCGTAATATATTATTAAATTTTGCACATTTTATATCTTCTTCAAGGAAGGAAGTTTGTTATTCTATTGTGGCCAATTGTCTTTGTTTGACATGATAGTAAGTTTTAGTATCATACTTAAGTCGGCTTCTTAAGGGGCAAGAGATAAATGACACTCGAATTGATAAGACGTGTTCGTGGATTTTTGATTGGGTGGGTAAAGAAAAATGAAGGTTTTTTTTTTTTTGTATATCTTACTTCCTTTTTTCCTTTTTCCTTAAATTTTAGTATCATATCTCCACTAACGATGATTTCTTGTTAACTGTATACTGAATTTTCCAATGCATGGTAATGCTACGAGATTCAAAGCACAACCTGATTACTTCGAACAGATTGGTGTTTTGTTTAACTTTCAGAATATTCTCTGCTCTCTGAATTTATTACTTTGTACTTTCTATGAAGGAAACTACATTGTAAACTATCTGGCAAACAGAGGTCCTGAGCTGCAGTCCTTTGTGATTGGATCTTTAGTTCAACTTTTATGTCGACTTACCAAGTTTGGATGGTTTGATGATGATATATTTAGAGATGTGGTTAAAGAATCAATTAACTTTTTGAACCAGGTAATTTATGTTTATGGTGATTAATTTTGTTATAGTCGTGGAATTTGTCCCTTCTCCGTGCAGGCATTCATATGCGTTTATTGAGCAACCTTTTTAAACTCTAATTATCTATCTTCCTAACTTGCATATTATTCCTCTGTAAATCAACCGAAGAAGTAGTTGTGCATGATGCATGTATTAGATTTTGTCGATTTAGTTTGAATGCCGGCAATTTGAAATTAAGAAGTTATTCAAGGGAAGGTAAAGTTATTTTTTCATTGACTATGGAAAAAGATGGGTTGCAGGGAAGTGACCGATCTTCACTTGTATCATCTATGAAGGAAAGTCTAGAGCAAATCACAGGTGGTTAAGCCGTTAAAGGAATGGATGGGGACTTAAATATTGCATTAGAGTGTAAGTTATGCCTTGCATGTAACGACCCGGGCTTTCGTTAGATCATAAGTACTGTCTGCTTTGGAAGAGCTTGAACCCATCTTATCTTTTATGGATTTTTACTGCGTCCCAAGATTCGAACCCAAGGCTTCTACTTTACGAGAGATTTAAGTTGATTTCTCTTAACAGAAAGGTCATGGGTTCGAATCTTGGAGACCCAATAGAAATCCATGAGGGATAAGATGATAGATGTCCTCCCAGAGCAGACGATACGTAAGAGAACAGTCGGGCACGAGGCTCATATTGTTACAAAAAAGCTCATTTTTTTATAATGACCCGACTTTGATGACAAAGCCGTTAACATACATACTATCCTCTATGAGAGAGCTAGCCCATCTTACCTCTCACGACTTTATGCCGCGTCTCTAGAATTCAAACTTATGACATTTTCCTTAAGAGATTCAAGTTGAATTAACTTACCAGGATTCAACTTAAGTCTCTCTTAAGGTAAAGATCATGGACACGAATACTTGAGACGTGATAGAAAGCCTTGAAAGGTAAAATGGGCTTGGCTCTCTCACAGCGAAACTATACCCTAATCCTATTAATAAAGGAAGCTAAATCCTAAAAGGAAATAAATTAAAATCCTAATTTAAAAGAAATTAGAAATCATATTCTAATCAAAGAAAAGAAATCATATTCTAAACAAAATATTAGAATAAAAAGATAAAATTTATTATAACTAGACATCTTATTATAAATATCTAATCTTAATCCTATTTACAATAAGATTGTCCTACATCAATCTCTCCCACTTGAAAAAAACTCGTTCTCCAGTTTTATTGAAGAAAAGAATTCTTGATAACTTGTGTGTGTATTCGAACATAACTGGGACTCGGGGAAATTCTCTAGCCACAAGTTGCCGTGTTCTATGCTTGTTGAAACAACCAACATTCATAATAGTTAAGGTCTGCAAATTCTGTTCAGCTTGCTTCTCCATGGGCTTGTGATTTCTTTTAAGACTCAACACAGTTAGCTTTTGCGTGATGTTATGAAGGGGTTTCATAGATCCCCTCGATTCGTTGTTCGAGTTTGTCGAGCATTCGTTCGTCTTCGACGGATCGACTGCCACCAAAACCATCGTTAGCCATTAGATTGAGGTAATTTCCTTGTTCTGATACCAATTTTCGTGCGGAAGCGTTTATGAAATTCTTAAGAATTGAAAATAAGAACTATATCACAATAACTTGCTTTGTATTAATTTATAATTGATTGTTGTTGAAAGCCTTTGTATTTATAGGCAAAATTATACCCTAATCCTATTAATATAAGGAAACTAAATTCTAAAAGGAAATAAATTAAAATCCTAATATAAAAGAAATTAAAAATCATGTTCTAATCAATAAAGAAAAGAAATCATATTCTAAACAAAATATTAGAATAAAAATATAAAATTTATTACATCTAGATATCTTATTATGAATATCTAATCTTAATCTTATTTACAATAGGATCGTTCTACATCAGAGCCTATGGTCATTGGTAAAATGACCCATGCTTCTCTCTGTTCCTGTTACATTATACAAGTTCGTAACTCTCTTGAATAAACCTAGCATAGATCGAAGTTCGACCCATTATTATAACTGGTTCAATTCATATGTGATATTGAATCACACATTATTGGAACGTGAGAGTTGGAATTCAAGAATGTTAAAATGATGAATGATGAGGTAGGGTTTATAAATGAACTTGAGGTTCTGCATATTCTTTAGGAATTACGAGGATGGGAAATTACGGTTTTAGTACACCCTAATGCTCTTAATCTTATCATTTGAACTAATGTTCGCTCATTCTTAAATGTAACGACTAACACATCCACACATCAGATGTGAAATATGAACTGAATCTTGGTTAAGTATGAAATATATACTCCCTTAAAATCAAGATAATCTATTTCAAGTTATTATTTTGTCTAATCTTATATATATTGAGAAATCTTCTCTTGACTCTTCTCCGACATCTAAAACATGTGTCTCCTATTTACACTTTTTACATTAGAGAGCAAGATACCCCTATGGGACCACCTTCTCCTAGTTCTAAGCCAATCAAACATGCTATTTTCCAATTTATGTAAAAACAACGAGAAAACCTATATTTGGGAAAGTGAAAACAATTGCTCCAAGTTTTTACATTAGAGGTTCCAAGATCAAAACTAGAATAAGAGTATTTTCTGTTCTGTCATGCCTCCCAGTTCTTTTGTGGGGAAAAAGTCTAGTAATCTAACATAAAATTTATTGACTTTATTGCATGCTTTAATTACTACATCAAATAATTTGAACCTTTTTAAAGCCTATGTGGATACCTACTACTACTACTATTGTTATTATTATTATTAAATTTTTTATTTTTATTTTTTATGTACATAGAAATTATGAGTTTATGCTCATGCTTGTATGCAACCTCCCTTGTCCCATCCTGAAGCAAGACTTATTGGTTCCCCCTGCATGAAGATGTAAAAATACATCAAGAGATGTTCAATGCCCATAATTTAGTAATTTGTTATAATCTTATTCTCACAGGTGTATTGTTGAAAAAGTGTCTGAGAGTGCATAAGATTTTTCAGTCTTTACAATTGAATGTGAATCATAGCACAAAATTCTAGTCATAATGATAATAGTAAAAAAGATACATTGATTGTACTTAACAAGAAAGACTATATTATGCACTATGCTATATAAAAATAGTGGTGTTTTCTGATAATTACTGGTCATTTTAAAGTAAGCTTGTCAACTAAATTTTAGCTGGTTAGTTGAACTCCTCTCATAGACAAAGTTGGGAGTTACGATTGTCCCAGGTAACATTGGTTAAGGTTCATTACATCCTTTTCCATCTGATAGGAAATACTGCACATAAAGTTTTGGACTATGATGCATGAATACTCTTATTACGATGATGTGCCTATGTCTGACATGTGTCATGTTGGATTTACACACTCTTCAGACAAAGGACACGTAGACAAAGGACATGTATCCAACAGGCCAAGTGCTTATGTTCCAATTTATATATATATTTAAATTACCGAACCACCGCCTGGCAAATGTTCGACATGCCATGTGTCGTACTTATATTAAAAATTATAAAAATAAAGATATAATACATGAATTTAAATTTTTTAAAGATTTTAAATCTACGTGCCTTTTTTGAAAAATCATGTATCGGCGTGTCCATGTCGTGTCATGTCCATATTGCGTATCCGTGTCCATGCAACTTAGGTTATAGAGCCTAACTTCTTTTAATAGACAACTGATTATTGATAAAACATATAACTTATTAGATAAATATTCTGCTTAAAGAGGTAAAAATTGGAGTCCCCGTTCGATTTTAATAATTCAGCATCTCACCAAGTTGTTCTTTTTATTAAGTGAAACTGATCAGATTCCAAAAGTTGGTGATAGCATCTAATTATAACTAATCCCAAAAAAGTTTGCAATAACAATGCTGTACATAACTATTCCATCTCCCTCTCAATGTCTTTATTAGAAAATCATTTTGTTTCTACTAGATATCGATTTACATTAATGATTGCACAGAAGATTATCTACATAAAAGACAAAATATGCAAATTCTGAAATAAATGACATTGCTTTCCACTCCTTGCTTCGTTGCTCTGCATAACATCTGCTATGAGCCTACCAGAGGTCTTTCAGTCAGAAAATCCTATGCTTTATAAGATCGTTCTAACAATTGGACTTCAACATCCGGCTGTTAGATGTTTATTTACGACGATAACAGAATTCTGCCTGTAAGAATGCTTGACATGCATTTCTGAAGGATTATTGACTGTCAAGGTCACCATCCTAATCCATATCATTATTATCTCCATCTTTTTCATTTCCAGGGGAAAAGGGAGGGTAACCGGTTTTCTTTTATCATCATCATTATCTTCGCCGTATTTTTGCATGTGGAGGAGCCTGACATTTGTTACAATGAAATTCTGTACTCAGGAGTCGAGTGATTTGTATAATAATCATTATTGATAGTTACTTTGAGACTGGAAGGTTGATTTATGTGGGCTGGAAAAGTTGCCACTCTCCATTTACCTTTAAGGTGAACGTCTTACGATTCAAAATTATAGACAAAAGATGGACTTGTGCCAACATAAGAAAAACAAATGAAAAGAGAAATACGAGATGAAAGGAGTCACAGATGATAACAGGATATGTTCAGTGAGATCTTCAAAAATTTTGCCTATTGTAAGAGGAGAGGATCTTTCCGCTATTTCTCTGGTGCAACTATTATTTTGCCTTTCTAAATTATTTGGTTACCTATAAAAATCATTTCAATACTGATAAGGTTCTTTTGGCACATGTTTCAGAGCTTATTTGTTTTCCTTTTCCCCTTATCATTCCAACTTGATCCTACAAATAATCGATCTTATCTTTTCAATGCCAACTTCTGCTATTTGAACTGATGGTATTTGTTCCACATGAATATTTAGTTTGCATGTACTGGGCAGTATCGTCGTTCTTTTGGAAATCTATTCACATTTAATTTCTCTGTGCGTCTTTCTTTCCATGTTTCTGCTTTTAACTAAGTTATTGTAATTTGGTTGCTAATGCTTATGCTAGAATTCTTGACGAGGTTTCTTTATTTATCAGGCGACATCAGATCATTATGCTATTGGTTTAAGGATATTAAATCAGCTTGTTTCTGAGATGAATCAGGTTGGACTCTTTTAACATTCGTCCAAGTTTTTCGTTAGTTTGAAGAAACCAAAGTTCACAGAGGAATTATAAATTGGAAGATCTTTGAAATTCTGCTTTATGCTTCAGCATTTTATGGAATCACAGCTTTGCACTGTCACCTGATATTTAGCCCTTGTTTGGGCTCCATTTTAGTGAAGTTTCGGGAAAAAGTGTTTTGGAATAGTAATTTTTTGGAGAATTTGTGGTTAAAAAGTAAGGAAAAGTTTTGGGTTTTCGTGTAATATGATTTTATTGAAGAATGTGGGGGTTGAAAAAGAGTTGAAAAAATGGATTTTTGGTTTAATGGAGCCCAAACAAGGGTTTACTGTTGACTGAATTAATTTTTCTTATAATTTCATTTAAACTATAAAAAGCTATTATGTTTTTCCTTTTTCACCATCCTCAGATTTCTACATGTCTGGGTTCTACTTGATGTTTCTTGACTTTATACTTTCAGCCAAATCCAGGAGTGCCTTCATCGCATCATCGAAAGGTGGCCTGCTCTTTCAGGGATCAGTCTCTTTACCAAATTTTTCAGATATCTTTAACTTCGTTGCATCAACTAAAAAATGATGGTAATGTGCTAGTTTTCGTTTTCATTTTGTTACAGGTGTTAACTAATAGCTTGATTCCTATGTTTTTAACTGCGAGAGTAGTCTGATAGTTATTAATTTGAAAATTGCAGCCATGAGTCGCTTGCAAGAATTGGCACTATCCCTATCACTGAAGTGTTTGTCTTTTGATTTTGTTGGGACGACAATTGATGAAAGTTCTGAAGAATTTGGAACTGTTCAGGTATATTTTGTTTACCGGGCCTTAAAAACGAGTTTATTAACATATTAATAATCTGTTTTCAGTTTAGCATTAAAGATATGTTACGATCTTTATGCGCATATATTAATGAGGGATTGTTGTCAATGGACGTATTCTGGAAATTTTATATAGCTGATCTAGCTTTTATTTCACATCACAGATTCCATCTTCTTGGAAGCCACTGTTAGAGGATCTTTCTACGCTTCAGATATTTTTCGATTATTATGCACTCACAAAGCCTCCTATCTCCAAGGAGGTAAGTTCACAATGTGTATCCCTATATTATAATCTTTACACAGTCCTCATCTGGTTTTAATTTATGGCATTACAATGCCCAGTGGGTTTTTTTGTAGTTTTGTGTTGTGGCTATACAAATTCTGAACTTGATTACTATCGTGGATTTTGTTTGTGCTTATCTAAGTTTTAAATTATGTGGTGCTTTCCAGTCGCTGGAGTGCTTAGTGCGATTGGCTTCTGTAAGACGCTCTCTTTTCACTAATGATGCTACGCGCACCAAGTTCTTGGACCATCTCATATCAGGAACAAAAGAAATTTTAAGAACAGGGCAAGGTATGCAGGAACTGTTCTTAAACTTTTTCAGTTTGTACAACTTTATATATGTGGATAAACCCGAGAAACCACTTCTTTCTATATAAGTACTGTTCGTTATTTTCTTAATATCTGCAGTATGGTGCCATTATTGGCAGATTTACAGTAATTTTTTTACTTCTTAGGCACCGGAAGTTGAATGTAATGAGCAGCTATTTCTTACTTTCGATAATTATGCTGGCATTTTACTCTTTTTGAAGTGGAATTGGTCTTTAGTCTAGTCTTCATAGTAAGATTAATTTTGGTACTTACTAGGAAAACTTTTCCTTTAGAATTAGTCTCATTGAGGCATAGGGTCATCAGGTAAATTGTTACAACGGAATGTGGGAGGTATTCTGTTAAGAGTAGATATCTCAGTTACTTGTGTAAGTCCCTTAAAGTCTTTTCATAAAGATATCTTCTCTCTTTTCACTTTAGTTAACAATGATGAAAGACCACCTGTGAAATTTCATGGAAGAAAATAATGATATCGGTGAGAATAGTGCTGTCTGTAAACGTATGGAGAGATTATTGTCCTCTGGAACTTCCAGCACATCATTTCTGGAATTTTGTCATGAATTCGAACTCCATCTCTTTGCACGAGTTCATTAGGTTGTTGATATACATAGATTGTTACTTAATATTTTTTTGTTTCCCAATAGGCTGGCAAGTTGTGGACCATCTTTACTCTGATTCCAAGTTGTTGGATTTTAAGTGCAAAAGAATAGAGAAATCAACACAAGTATTTAACGTAGTTCAGCAATATGCCTACGTCCACAAGAAGCGAAACGGAGATATTATTCGGTATGAATAATAGAGTTACATCATTAGTATACATACTAACCCAAGCCCAAGTCCAAGCCCATACAAGACTTTAGGGCCCGTACAAGAAAATACACCTACACTTGTGTTTCACTCTATATTAGCCACATATACAACACAAGTGATGCATTTTGGATGCTATTTAGAAGGAAACCAATGACTTATATAGGATTAGGATCTAGGCTACCATTTCAGCAACGCCTCGTGTAATAGAAGAACTGAAAACAAATTTCATTAAGATTCAAAAGTCGATTAATTTGCTATGGTTTTGACTGGAAAGTTTCCATATTTATAAAGGAAAAAGGCTAAAGCCTAATAACTTTATGGCCGTGGTGAATTTGAAGTGCAAGCATTCATAGTATCCAAATTAATCAAAATTATATGATTAATTAAAATAAGTTCCAAAAAACGAATTTAGCCCTTTTTTGGGCTCCATTAAAATCAAATTTTGGGGAAAAAATATATTTTGGAATAGTGATTTTTTGAAGAATGTGTGGTAAAAAATGAAGGAAAAGTTTTGAATTTTACATGCAATATTATTTTATTGGAGAATGTGTGATTGAAAAGAAGAGAGAAAAATGCATTTTGAATAAAATGGAGCCCATTAATGTGACACAAGGTCAAGCTACAATAACTTCCCCTTTTCAAACTTTTCTGTTAACTAAAAAATTTATTAATATACAAGCTGTACAGAACTAATTCAATTCTCTGTTCTCTTTACTAATCAAGAGGTCCATTCAAGAATTTACATAATCAAGAATGAATTGCCTATTTCAAAAAAATAAAATGAGTGCCTCCGATTTGTCAAAATTATAGAGAATGAATTCTTTCTTCACGCCTTCAATGGTTCTTCAGTTCATCTTACCTTCACCACTACCAAATGGTACCAGCTGAACATTACTTCCACAACCCTGACAGGCATCACTTAAGCTATACCGAAAAGTTAAAGAACACGTGGATTGTTATTGATGGGACTTAAGACAGACAGGTCTTCTGCATGTGAAATATACTTAATGTTGGATATTTATGTAACTTGACTTTATTTGAATGTTTCTCAATGATATGGTTTACTAGTACTTTTAAATACAAAATACATGACCTTTTCTCTTTAGTTTCCTGATGCAATTTCCACACCTGGATGCAGTACTGTTATCTTTTTTCCTCCTCCTATTGTTTTCATTTTTTTATGTTTTTTGATAGTCTGATTTATTTGTCATTTTCTTTCCTGAGGCGAATATTGATAAAAGCGATTATCAGAAGCGACTTGTTCATTCATCATTCCTTACCATTCTCCTGACTTAATGCTTGCGAACTGTTTCATAAACGAAATATTATTTTAAAAAAGCCAATAGTGATTTTTTGGTTTAAAACTTCTCCCATTTGAATCAGGTATTTTTTTGGCCAGGTTATCTTGTTTTGTGATAACATTGTTAATAGTTCTAGTGTGGCGCTTATTATGATTATCCATCTTGTTGTTTCCAGTTTTCTTGCTTCTTGCCTTATATCATACCCTATTCAGTTAAGAATAATTTATTCATCTTTAAACCAGGTCTTGCCGATCATGATAACTACCATGAGTTCTGTCGTCTTCTTGGACGATTCAGAGTTAACTATCAGGTAGCTGACTTGTATACTTACAGTCTTTGATCTTTCCTTTCTAAAATGCTATTAGTATGTCTCGTGTTTGGTTGTGTAGCGATAACTCCTTACAACTATAGGCCTGTGCATGTAATACTCGATATGCAAATCCAGCACCATGTTTTTTTTTTTTGGGTATTTTGTTCATACACACTATACTTTGTTTAAATATACATTCATCTTTTTTGTACTTTCCTCCAATCTCAACTGTATGCAATGTTTCTAAATGGAAGTGTGTTTCAAGATTCAAACAGTGGGAGTAATAAGGATTTAATCATGGGAAATAGGAGGATGGAACTGACAATGTAAGCATTTTAAATAACAATAATAAGATTTTAAGTAAATTGGGGACCTAAGACTTGAGCAAGTTCAAAATCATGGTTGTTTAGCCTCTTTCTTTCACACATTCTGGGATTCTGTGTTTCAGTGCATCTATGCATTTCTATCTTGTTCTCTGGTATTATATATGCAGTTTGCATGGCTTTCACTCGTTCTGCTTATGGGTCATTCTTTGATTTTCAATAATGTTCTTCTTGTTGCAATTAAAATTTTCTGTATGAAATTGAGTTTGTGTGTGTGAGTAAACTTGATGTCATGTTGCAGTTGTCAGATCTTGTAATTATGGAAGGCTACAGTGATTGGATACGTTTAGTTGCAGAGTTCACTTCAAAATCTTTGCTGTCCTGGCAGGTGAGCAGTTGTAAAGAATCTTTCATGAATTTGTGATATTTGTTTGTATGATTTTACTTGACTGTAGAATGCATCCGGATGTGATATTGTCAATGAAGTACTTAGAAAATTCTGCTTTTCTTCTAATTTTCTACCTCTTTGCTTATGGTACATTCTCCATTGGAGAGAGCACAATGCCAGTTTTTGCTCTAAAATTGATTTTAAATATGTGTCCTCTTGCAGTGGGCCAGCAGCAGTGTGTATTACCTTTTAGGGCTGTGGTCTAGGTTGGTCAGTTCTGTACCGTACTTGAAAGGTGATGCACCTAGCTTACTTGATGAATTTGTGCCAAAGATAACCGAGGGTTTTATCACGTCAAGATTGGATTCTACTCAGGTATGTTTTTAATCACACTGACTCCTCTTCGAATAAAGTTTCTGGAAGTACCGTCTTATCTGCTTCTCCTTGTCGCTGTCAGGCTGGGCTGCCAGATGATATTTCAGAGCATCCATTGGACAATGTTGACCTTCTTCAAGATCAGTTGGATTGCTTCCCCAATCTTTGTCGATTTCGAGTATGACCTTTGACAAATTTTCCTTTATACTTTCTCACTGTTGCCTTTTATTTTGTTATTATTTTTCCTACTCAATGTTGTATTTCATATTGACCTATGTATGCTTCTTATCTCAGTACGAAAGCAGTAGTATGTTTCTTATAAATGTCATGGAGCCTATTTTACAAATATATGTGGTAAGCTGAAGGTTCATTCCAGAAGGCTTTCTTTTTGTTGAATTCCTTGTTAGCTCCTGAGATTTTATGTATTATGACAAATTTTTTTGGTCCTTTTGTAATAGGAAAAAGCGCAGCTCCAGACTGGTGATACCAGTGAACTTTCTGTGGTTGAAGCCAAGCTTGCTTGGATTGTACATATAATAGCGGTTATTGTGAAAATAAAACAGTGTGCTGGGTCCAGGTAACCATAGTAAATTAGCAACATATTATCTGATTTAAATTTCTGAGCCTCTTATTACAGCTTCAACTGACTCTTATGTCTGCCGTTCAGTGTTGAGTCACAAGAAGTGATTGATGCAGAACTTTCTGCTCGTGTTTTGAGATTAGTAAATGTTGCTGATAGTGGGTTGCACAGTCAGGTAAACCAGGAGAAAAATTAGGACTGTGATGTGGAATTTTAATCATTAATGAAGAAAAGCATCTGCTTTCTATAGCTTTTTCTTTTGTAGATTGCCTGGTTTCTACTCGTTTGAGCATCAACTTCATTATAGTTATTTTTTAATTCGCACTTTCTCTTTATTGTGTGTTTGCATGTTCAGACTAATTCTCTATTTTATTAATGGTATTATTATTATTAAGATACAGAAAGAAAAACAAAATGTGCTGTTCCGCTACAGCTTTCCTTTTGGTTAAAAATTTTCTGGAAGATCTGTACCGAAAAACGTCGCTTAAAACCTCAAAATCTTCTGTTAAAGATTTAAGTTTATTTAATTTGTTTACTTGTCATAATAATTTGTAACATCTTTAGCGGAATGCTGACGTAATATACTTTTCTGATTGACAGAGATACGGTGAAATAAGCAAACAAAGGCTTGATCGTGCAATTCTCACATTTTTTCAACATTTTAGGAAAAATTATGTGGGAGACCATGCTATGCATTCATCAAAGGTAATAATAGTTCTCTTCTCATTTATAAAGCTTCGTTTAATGTTGCATCTTGACACTTGTTTGTTTTATTGCAGCAGTTATATGCCCGATTATCTGACCTTCTTGGACTCCATGACCATCTTCTATTGTTGGACTTTATTGTCCGAAAAATTGCTACCAACCTCAAGTGTTACACAGAGGTGATATTTTTACTCTTGCATCCTCTTGCTGATCTTGTTTAGGGAATTTGTATGGTATCTTATTTTGTTCTTAAATGCAGAGTGAGGAAGTTATTGGTCATACTTTAAGTCTATTCTTGGAGTTGGCATCTGGGTATGATATTGTGTTGTATCTTGTACATTAGAATTATTTTCATCTTCTAAAGCAAGCTTTATGCATTTGTTGTATCATTTTCTTTTCTTGCAGTTATATGACAGGAAAGCTACTTCTCAAGTTGGATTCTGTCAAATTCATACTGTTACATCATCACGTAAGTGCAACTAATCTGTTTTTTGTGTCAGTTTTATTGTGCATCTATTTTGGTGGAAATCTTTCTCTTTCACCCCTATCCTCTTATATATCCTTTTTCCTGGATTCCTGAATCTAGAAGGAGCATTTCCCATTTCTGGAGGAGTACAGATGCTCTCGAAGCAGAACAACGTTTTATTACACTATCGGCTGGTTAATCTTCATGGAGGACAGTACTGTTTTGTTTAAGCCATCAATGGATCCTCTACTGCAAGTATATCCCTCTCTCTCTCTCTCTCTCTCTCTTTGTGCGTCCGCGTGCTTAAAATTCTCACACTTTGTTTGGTTAAACACCCGCTGCTATTTTGATAATAACTTTGTTATTATGAGCTTATTATTTATCTGAAACACAGCAATGCTAGATCATTGGACCAAAGAAACAAGCTTTTATGGAACTTTGTCCTATAAATAACATGATGAAATAATTGCAACAGGGCATGTTTAATTGAAAATAAAATTGAGAAGAGCAAGCCAAACTTGCATTACAATTAACAAAATGAAATGTTTGTGAAGTGATTTTTACCCTTTGGTGCTTTATCATAAATAGACATTGACTTCTTTTGTGGTAAATAATCTCTTTTTTGCTTGTATAAGGGTTTACTTTATGTATCCATCCATATATAAGGAATTCAGAATCAGAAAACTTATTCTAACATAGTTCTTTGTTCACTATGGTGAACTGGTGGGAATATAGAGGGCCTCAGCTGGGCATTCAGGTTGATGTAGTTAATGGCATTAATTCTGATACAAGACAGTTCTCTCCTTTGAAGTGTTTGCAAATGGCAGACTGGTTGGTTCTTTGGTATTGTTTAGTTTAATCCTGCTTTTTAGATAGGCCAAATGTTTCCTAACTTCCTGGTAGAATAAATTTGAAGGATTCTGCTGTAGTGCTACATAGACAAAAAAGGGAAATAATAGAAGAAAAGAAGAGGATTTCTTGTTTCACAATCATATTTAGACAACTGCTATTGTTGGCATTTGAAATTTTAATAGAACTAATTTTCTTAATTGCCATAGTTTCCGTCATTAATGAGTTTTATCAAATTTTCTTGGGTGCCATTAAGGTTTTCATGACTTTGGAATCGACACCCGTGACAACGTTTCGAACTGATTCCGTGAAATATGCATTAATTGGGTTGATGAGAGATCTAAGAGGAATTGCAATGGCCACAAACAGGCAAGTGCATATTGTTTATGAGTTCTATTTGTATAGGCTTTTACTATAGCTTGCATCATCCTTCTTTTCATTGTTTTTCAGTCGCAGAACTTATGGGCTTCTTTTTGATTGGATTTATCCTCATATGCCTATTCTTTTGAGGGGCATCTCACATTGGGCCGATACACCAGAGGTTATTTGACTTAATCCTTGTATTTACTGGATATTTCACATTCCTTCCGTCTCCTGTATTTTCTTTTAATTTAGTCCTTGATAGTCTTCACTTCTAAATTCCTTTAAACCAGTTTGATAGTCATATAGGTGAAATCACATTTTGCCACAATATACAGGATTGCTAAAATTTACACATCTATCAGAGAAGAATGTCCACTTGTTTACTATAGTGTGCAATAGTCAATACTGCCAGAATAATCCTACTGCCAGTTCATATTTTGCTCAAAAGATCTTATTGCTCTTAGAGGAATTAACTGCAAAAGCATAGTTAAATCTGTACAAGACAATATCACCTCCCTTGCCTCTTGCTCACTAACATCCACTACAATTACTATTTGTCAGATAAATTCTCAATCATTCGAGTTGATGACGGGGGAGAGAACTCGGACAAAAAAGAGAATAATTTAAAATTCTGTACAGAAGTAGGGAGAATAACTGATTGCTTAAATTGTCTATGTTATTCACAAAACTAGTTATATTTATGGTAAAATTTCTAATAAAAAGGGGTGATAGTACGAAATATTTGTGTTACTGCAGTCAGGATTCTCCAGAAGAGGAAGGGTTAGGTTTTTTAGTTGATAACATTTCTGGCTGTAGAAGGGAAACAAAGATCTGCTAATGTCATTACCATGCACAAAAAAAAAAAAAAATTGACTAATTAATTTTGGCAATCTAGTTATGCAGAAGATAATATGGTCAATAAAACATAATTTTGGGTAATTGTACTTTTGGCAATTTAGAAAGCAACATTTTTTATACAATATTTTCTAGAAAAACACAAGATCCTTTCGAGATAGTCGTTTATATTACTATTTCTTGATCATCCTATTTTCTGCATCATTTTTTTCATATTAGCTTCATCTCCACCCTTATAATTAGAGGATGTTTGCTTCCTTTCTTGAAACTTTTTCCTTCATTTTGTAACTTGAACAAACTCTATCGCAAAATATTCAGAACCCCTAAATGTTGTTGATCAGGGCACAGCTTTGGCAAAAACTTTTATATTAGATTTTGCTACCAATTGAAGCAATAGAAGCTTAGCCCCTGTTTGATGGCCATTCTTCTTAAAAAACAATGTTTTGAACAGTGATTTTTAGAGAATGTGTGGTTAAAAAGTAGGAAAAAGTTTTAGGTTTACGTGCATAATATTTTATTGTGTGAACATGTGGTTTTGAAAATGAGTTTGTTAAAAAAAAAAAAAAAATGAGTTTCAAATAATGGTTGTTGAACAGGGGCTTAATTTATGATGATGTATAGAAATGTTTTTATTTTATTTTTCTTGTATATGTAAGGTAGCAACTGATTTTTGTAGGTGACGACACCATTGCTGAAACTTATGGCTGAGTTTGTGCTGAACAAATCTCAGCGTCTAACTTTTGATACTTCGTCTCCAAACGGCATACTTCTTTTCAGAGAAGTTAGCAAACTACTTGTTGCATATGGATCAAAAATATTGACTCTTCCAAATGTTACTGATATCTATTCCTTCAAATACAAGGGAATATGGATTTCCTTGACTATGCTTTCTAGAGGTAAATATCATTGGCACTATATTTCGAGTATCCACCAAGCAGTACTCTAATATAATATAATCTTTATCATTACACGCTTCTTTGTTGGTTGCCCTTTTGAGATGATTTTTGTGTTTTAACAAATTACTTTTTTATTTTTGATGTGGTAAAGCCCATTGTGTGAGAAGGGAAAATTCTGATGCCCTTGTAATTGTTTTTTCATGGAAGTTTCAGTTTCCACACATCTGTCTTTTGGTTGCCCTATTTTGTTAGACTTTTATCGGCATTACTTCATTATTTAGTGTCCTTCATATTTCATTTTGAAATTTTATATGAACTAACATTTAGTTTAGTAATGAAATCATGTTCTTATCTTAAGTCGAACTCTCTGCATGCAATTGTTCCTCCCCACCCCCCCAGTTGAAATGGTCTCCTATAATTTTGTTTATGAAAAATCATGAAACTGAAACCAAAGAGTTACTATACAACCCAAAATATTTGCTGTGCATCACGAGTTTGTAAACTGCCTTGGTAACTGTTGTAAGCTTTGTTTGTTCTTGTTGGTTTGCTTGAAACTTATGAGGAACTATAGAAAGAAATAGATGATGAAGGCAATTGTGTTTGCATCTATGACAAGGAAAATGAAAGTGATGTTAGTTTGAAGCTTGACTTGGATGGCTAATTGGCAGTAATGAGGGTGAGGAAAGAGGATATGGGAAGTGAAGAATTGGGTTTGTGCTAGGGGGGTAGAGTGAAGACTACAAAACATGCTTAGTGGAGACAGATGTTTTGGCCTAGAGGAAAGATAGACGGGTTTAGGGTATTAAAGGGAAATTCAAGGGTGGTTATTCTCCTCTAAGCGGGTTGGTTTAGAGGGTGAATTTGTGAGGTGAGAAGTATCAGTTAAAGCCTTAGCCCATTGGATCCATTCTGGAAGGGGAATAGCTCATGAGCATCTTGGCTTGTTAGTTATTGAACAACTTTCATACATCAGGTGAAGTTGCAACAATTAAGTGTCAGAATATCATAAAAAATTTATTTAAATGTGTGTGATATTATAATTGATTGTGTCCCCTAGTTCATTTTTCGAGATTGTCTTAAGAGTTGCATGAAGCAGTTTTTTAGTTTTGTTTCAGTCCAGTACTCGAGATATATCTTGGATCCATAGTTTAATTTGATATTTGGATGAGTACAACCTTTTAACTGTTGCAGTGCTGTTCTGCTGTCATGGTTAAAGACCCTATCTAACTATTATTATTTTCTGACTTTTAAAGTCTTTCCTCCCAATGACAGCTCTTGCTGGAAACTATGTGAACTTTGGCGTGTTTGAACTTTATGGGGATAGAGCACTCTCTGATGCACTCGATATTGCACTGAAGATGACACTGGCAATTCCGCTGGCTGATATCTTGGCATACAGGAAGGTCTGTAAATACTTCTTATGCACTCTAGAAGTGTTAGTGACATTTGATTAAAAAGTTGTAGCCTTACCAACTTCTTTAGCTCCTACAGTATGTATTGGCCTTTCTACAAACTTATGTACTGATCTACTAGTATGATAATAGAGACAGCATTGTGGGGATTGGAATTTGGAAGATTATTTTTTGAGGGGTCGTGTGTGTGCGTCTTGGTCTTTATCTGTGCCTTGTTCAAATTATAGGCCAATGTGTCTTGGATCTACTGCAAGATTTGAAGAATTGAAGCACGTTTGTGACCATTTTTCCCATAAAAATGTTATTAATGTTTGGGAAGATAGCATGGACACAAGTTTCAAAACTCGAACCATAGAGAAGTGAACTTTTTTATTTCTTTAAGATTCCAAAACATAGAGAAATGATGTACTAAGCACTAATCTTAACTTATGCTAAGCACCAGTGGCATGGGTTACCATAAGTTAAGCACTGTGCTTAGTAAATGATTTCTCCCTAAACATATTCTAATTATCTGTAATATTGTAATTGAGAAAGTGCTGTCTTTACCAGAGTCAAATTAGATATAGAAATTGATAAGCTCGCAAAGGGTCTGTTACTATTATGTGCTGAAGAGAGGGATGGAAGAGTAATTTTCTCCCCTGGCTACTTAATATACTTGCTGATACTTATTTACAGGACGACTTATTTATTTTTCTAGAATGAGCATATATAATTAAATTTTTTGGTTTAGTGGTGCATTTTGTGGCCAATTGATCTCGCCTCAAGAATCTCTGTGCTGTTTGGACCAGTGGTGAAATGTTTTATACATTTCAAAATTATACATTGTAATCTATCGTTATTTATTTTGTCTAATGATGCTTATGATTGTTGAAGATTATGTTTCCAAACTATCTTGTCTTCTGGTGCAGTTAACAAGAGCATACTTTGCATTTTTGGAGGTTATATTCAACAGCCATAATGTGTTTGTGCTCAATCTTGAGACAAACACCTTCATCCGTATAGTTGGTTCGCTTGAATCAGGTCTTAAAGCTCTTGATACTAGTATATCCTCACAGGTATATTATGATGAATCCGTCCTGGATGGTAGTTTTTCAACTATTTCTGAATATATTTTACTTTCTGCCACTGCACATCCTCTGTTAAGTCCATTGTCATGGACTGTGATTCCATTTTATTTCAGCTGCTATTTCCGTGTCTGTCCTGTATATACGTGCTTCATGCACATATGGTTGAATTGAATCACTAGGACTAGGACATGATTGTTTGCTGGTCTATTAGTTCAACAATTTTTTCAATTAGCCTTGGCAGCACTGGGATTCTTCTGAATTAAACCTTAACTAAGAACCTTGTAACGTTGGAGGAAACAGGATCCTTTTGCATACTTTAAAAGAGAAATTTAAAGCACGGGGACAATTTCTTAGTTAGGAAGTAGTGTACTGTAAGAGAAGCCTGCCTTGTGAAATTACCTATCTTGCAGTTTCACTTTTTGTGGCGCAAAAATGTTTTTTTTTTCCCTCCCAAGAATTACAAGCTAAGATTGTGATCCCTTTAATGTATTAACTGAAAAGATAGCTACAATTCTAATATGTGTCTGATAAGTAAACTTTGAACTGTCCCGTGTTTCTATCATTTCACATATTACTAAGGGTGTATAGGCTTGGTTGAGTCCATAGAAAAATTTCCCTACTATTTAAGAGTTTCGATGATGGTATCAAAAATTTAAAGGTCAGTCTCTCGTGCTTGATGCACTGGTAAAAATAAGTTTTCTTTTATTACTAATACAGCTGTGTACGTTGCTTAGTTTTGATGTCTTAGAGCTGCTACAGATTACTGCCTCTAAATAGAGTAGTAAATGTTTTACAGCATTTTCCTTATCATTTTCATTATGCAGCTGCATGGATTTCATTTGAATGGTTAAATTTTCAGGCAGTTCTTTGGTTAATGTGTTGATTAAAGTTTAAGTAGATGCTTTTCTTCTTGCTACGCCTTAGAATTATTATCTCATGGTCATACTTACAGAGTCCAACTTTCTAATTGTATGTCAGTGTGCATCTGCAATTGATAACTTGGCTGCTTTCTATTTCAACAACATAACCATGGGGGAGGCGCCTACTTCACCAACTGCAATTAATCTTGCCAGGAACCTTGCAGAATGCCCCAGATTGCTTCCAGAAGTAAGTGATGGATTCTTCAAGACAAGTTTTTTCTTGTGCAGCAGTTCTCTTTCTTGTCCAAAGACTACCCTCATTTTTCACTGTGGCAACCAGTACATTTGCTTTAAAAGTTATTTCCTCCTAGTTACTAATTTCCTATTATCATCTGGATTATTTTACAGTAAATTTGGGGGTAGAAAGTACTTGCTGAATTCTTTTTCTAGGCTGGTGTCAAATTGTTTATATTGGTTTCCATCAATGTGGAATTACAAGCTGAGTTTTTGTTGGATGGTGCCTCTATCACTTACCTGAAATTGGCTTTGACACATTTATTGAATGATTATATAATACGTGTCATCATGCAAGGACGAACATTCTACCCTAGTGCTGGCAAATATTGATTGTTAACTCTGTGGCATGACACTGCAATTTTTTGATGATCTGTACATGCACTTAAATACAGTTTCTAATAGAAAAAGATAAAAAAATCAAATGTGAAGTTTTTGCAAGGTAAATCATGTGCCGTTATTGCACATATCATTAAAATCTATTCCACTTGATCGAAAGTAAACAAGGGCATTATGTTAAAGATGCTCCATGCATGACTACTTGTACCAGATTGAAGCACTGAGCAATCTGTCTGATAATTCATGGACTTCCATATGTGCTTATAGCTCGATTAACTTGTATTCTCTGTTCCATAAAGGTTTTTGGGAACATTTTCCAACAAAATCAGAAAAGTCAAAAAATTGTTTTCTTTTTCTTAAGGGGCAGAGTAGGAAACAAAATTAAGTTATTTGACTTTAGTATAAGACAAGTATTTTGGACTGGTAGCAGTCTTAAACTAGACATCCTCTGTGGACAGAAAGAATAGAAACATTTGCATGAATATGGGCAGTTAAGCTTGCATTTGGACCCATTACCTGCCAAGTGGGTAACTATGTTTGTAGCGTAAGATTGCTTATGGTTTTCTTATTCTGATGAGTAATATGTCAATGTTAAAGATTGTTTTGAAAACGTTAATCCTTGCTTTCCATGTAATGACACATTCAAATAAACTTGTCTTTGTGCTTTTATATGTTAATCTAGTTTTTAGCTTCCTTTTTCAGATATTAAAAACTCTCTTTGAGATTGTTTTATATTCGGACTGTGGCAACCAATGGAGTCTTAGCAGGCCAATGTTGAGCTTGATACTCATAAGTGAGCAGGTGATTATGGTCGACTATTCCTCTCTCTCTCTCTCTCACTTCTTTTGTAACGTGTTTTCTATTGAAATAACTTAATTATCGTTAGACATCTATAACAGTTTTTAATTGGGTGTGCTGACACAAGAATACTAAGATGGATACGTGATTGGTGTGGAAGCATTTATGAAATTCTTGTAATAAGAATTATATAATAAATAAGAATGATATTTGAACAATCATGTCTTGTATATACTGGATAATAATTGATTGTTGTTGAAAAATGTACAATGCCTTTGTATTTATAGGCAAAACTATTCTCTAATCCTATTAATAACCCAAAATAAGAAAACTAAAATTTAAAAGAAAATAAACTAAAATCCTATTCTAAAATAAATTATAAATCCTATTCTAGTCAATAAAGAAAAGAAATTCTATTTTAAACAAAATATTAGAATAAAAAGATAAAACTTATTACAGTTAGACGTTTTATTATAAATATATAATCCTAATCCTATTTACAATAGAATTGTCCTACATCAGTGATAAAACAGGAAGAGATAGTGAGAAATGAGCTGTCTGTTTTAGTTTCTGTTAAGAATTTCTTCTTATTTGCTTTGAATTAACCATACTCGGCAATGGATCTAAAGTACAATGATATGCGTGCAGATGTTTACGGACTTGAAAGCTCAAATTTTGGCTTCACAGGTATATCTCTATGCTATATTACCACCGTGACAATATTGGCAATTGCAATCTATATATTAGTGGCCACGATTGCAGAGCATTGATTAGTTTCTATTTGTCATTGTTTGGCTGTTAGTTCTTGATGTAGATTGTCAATCTGAATTTGTCCTTATCTCTAAAAATGGTTGCCAAAAATTACAAAATTCCTAGCCAACTGAAGTTTCTGTAAAGATGATGATTTTCTATTGAAACTAGTTTTGCAATAATAGTAGTTCTATTATTTCAATGTTATTCTAAGCAGAAATAGAAGAAAAATAAACCAACTGCTGAAGTATTATACCTCAATATCTGCCAACTAATGAATATCCTTGCTCAGCTGCTAAATTGCTTTCTGCTGAACAACATAAAAGGCTGGGTTGTAAAATCGTGCATCTAATGCAGAAAGTATAATTATTGTTGCTGGAGTGTGTAATATTTGCTGAAGCTTTTGGGAAGTCCTTGTGTCCGTTGCGCTTGTTTTCACTTGTTATCTGCATCCTTTTGTTTTCAGCATGTATAATGCATGGGCTGTTATCCATACTCCTTGGTGCATTCTTCATTCGTGAAGTGATGTTGTGAAATAGTGACTCGTGAAACTATAGTTATTCAGCATATGTCCCTATATGTTTCCAAATTGATAACATTTTCTGTCACTTTGCAGCCGGCTGATCAACGTCAGCGCCTTTCTCTGTGTTTTGACAAATTGATGGCCGACATTACTCGAAGCTTGGATTCAAAGAACAGGGACAAGTTTACCCAAAATCTCACCACATTTAGGCATGACTTCCGTGTGAAGTAGTTAGTGCATCCCTTCCGTGACCCTTTAGTATGATGCAAACTTGATCTATATTATGGATGGATTCGCTGAACTTCACCTCTCTGGAATCGAGCATATATTTTTGTGGTGGTTGAATGGCTCTTCTGCATGTTGAGACCTTCTATTTACGCGTAAATCGGTCCCAGAGAAATGGGTTGAATCCATGGTATTGTACATTCGTTTTTGAATTGGTGGCAACTTGTGACATAGACTAATAGCATCAGAATAGGATTTTTCAGGCTTATGGCAAGCAGGTGAAATTGGGTTTTTGGTTTGATGGCTGATGCATTTTTGGAAGTTTCATCAGTTTGAAGGGGGTTTGCGCATTCATCTTATTCTTTTAGTTGTGGATGATAGAAAAAGAAAATTAAAAGACATTTTGTACAAAATATTACTCTATATTCATGGTTTTTAGTCGTGGAACTTAAATTCAGATTATGTAATAGAAAAAATGAGGGTCAGTTTTACCCATTTAAAAAAAGAAAAGAAAAGAAAGAGGGTTAGTTTGATAGTTTCAAGTTATGTTGCTATTTTGTTTGGGTTTGCATAACGTCTTGACAATAATGTATTAGTGTGAAATAATGTAATGTGCTTGAACATCTTTTCTCAACTTTTCATTGCTATTGTTATTGCCATTTTATAGAAAAATAATTAAGATTGCGATAGAATACTACTATTTTTTAAAATTGAAATTCGTGATTCAATTCGAGTTCAGCGATCACCTATTTTTCATCGATCATTATTACTTCTTACAACTTTTCTAACTCGCTATTTAACTTTGATGAACCAAAAATTAACATTTAAAAGTGTCACGTGTAAATATTCCTACATCATTTCGTATAAATTTTTAATGGTTGATAACAAAATTACGGACGTTTTAAAGTTCAATGATCAATTAAAAACACTTTTGAGAAATATAATGATTAGAATATATATAAAAAAAATTCACCTTTGATTTTGATAATTTTATATTCTTTTTCGTGATCAAGTCAAGTGGGGTGGAAAAAAAAAACATAAAAAAAAAAAAAAAATACTTTTTACTATGTTTTCGATTGGCTATCGAGTTTTAAACATTTTAGATTATTCTTGGTTCACTTCAAAAAAAAAAAAAAAAAAAACCGAATTAATTACATGGATAATGGATATTCATACATGGATATTTGAATGTTAGTTTTCGGCCTTGTCACTAGAGTTCAGTGACTAGTTTAAATCGCTGTGGAAAGTACAGTGATCAATGATATATTTTAACCTAATAATTTCTCCCTTACATTTTATTTAAGGTGTTTGAATTACTTTAATTAAAAGTGTTGTTTTTACTATTTCAATCTATTTTTGCAACTTATATTGAATACATGATTGTTAATTTACATTTATTATAGTGCACTTCAATAATTCGGACATATAAGATAAAATATCAGAGAGTAAAGATATTGAATTAAATATTTCATTGATCATTATACCTTTCTCAATATTTTTCATCGATTGTTATTACTTTTTACAACTTTTCTAATTAGCTATTTAACTTTGATGAACCTAAAATTAACATTTAAAAGTGCCAAGTGTAAATATCCCCACGTCATTTCGTATAAATTTTTAACGGTGATAACAAAATTATGGATATAATTCAGTAATTATTAGAAACGTCTTAAAGTTCAATGATCAATTAAAAACATTTTGAGAAATATAATGATCAATGGTGCACTTAACCCCTTGTACAAGATTGGACTTAAAATTCCTCTTTCATTTTTATTTTGAAATGAATTGATTCAGCTTAGAAGCATGAAAATAGTTTCTAAAAATTTTTGTGTGCTTGATTAGTTTTGTCTCCTTTTTTTTTTTCTCATTTAAGATTGACATGGTTGAAGGTCTAGTGTAAAATAAATGACTCAATTGTGACAATTTGAAGTACAGTCGACTCGTTTTAAAATTAGATTGTCCAAAATTACTCGTAAAAAACTCCACAAAGCAAAGATTTCAAGATAAAAAAAGAATGAATTTACCAACTAGCTTTTGCTGGTTAAAAATGAAAAAATCCACCAGATATCGAGCAGCTTATACCACCAGATCGCAGCCAAAACTGAAAACCCAATGAAAAATATAAGAGATGTACTATGTGTACATTATGGACACCATTATGGTGTGCCGCCATGTGTACATTATGGACACTATTATGGTGTCCATTATGCACACATAGAATTTTCCAAAATATAATGAACAAATGAGGAAAGCAATAATTAGTTTGGATGTATTAAGAATAAGTCAAATTTACTTTTAACTTATTTTGCCAAGCATGATTTAAAAAAAAAAAAATCTTTCTCGTTTATTGACAAACTCTTAAGTTTCAAATCTCCCATGTTTACTTATTTGCATTTATGCTATTATTTTCCAAATTAGTTTGAGAAATCATATCCTATTTCACCTTGGAGTCCCACAAAAAAGTGAAATTCTTCCAGAAAAAACAAATATCAGAAATAATCACGATATAAACAATTAAGTAGTGACGCAAGATCATAAATTATTGGCAAGGATTATCCCATCTAGAAAAATGAAATACTGCACAGAAAATTCGACTTTCTGTTAAGGGATAGAATCCTACATCGAATAAAAATGAAAACATTAACTAACTTATAAATGATTGTATTACTTTTCTTAATAATGTTGATTTTTTAAGATGGAACCCCAATTCTTAACATGATATCAGAGCAGGTTAAGTTCAAACGAGCAATTCGATTTGATTAAGACAAAAAAAAATTGAGCACGCGAATTTCAAGATTGGTCTGCTCAAACGAGCCACCATTTTGCAGGAGCACGTTAAGGGATAGAATCTCACATCGAAAAAAGATAAAAACATATACCAACTTATAAAGGATTGAGTTACTCGTGTTAATAAAGTTGACCTTTTAAGATAATCCTAATTCTTAACACTTTCAACCTATTTGATCATCATCATTCTCAAACTTTATTGTTCAATAGTTTTAGCAATTGCAAGATTATAAGTTAGCATAGAAATGTGAAAATAGAGTTTTTATATATACAATTTACAGCATTAAATTAGAAAAGTAAATGGCAATAAAATCCAACCTTTTCATTACAGAACCAACACAGTCAATACTCAAAAAGAAAATAAACCATCGTGTTGAAAGCTTGAATACAAATTAGGATGGACATGCTAGGCACATAAAAATGAGTACCTTTTCCCCTTGCCAAAAGGACCATTATCTCTTGATGAAGATTTTGCCAGACTGTGCAATTGAAGCAAACACTTTTCAAGTTTCATTCATTTATTTTGATTCCTCTTCTGATTCATGGGAGTCAATTATGCTATTCTCAGAATCCATTTCTGTTGGAAACAAGTCTCGAATAAAGTTCGTGTTGTCTCCACCTATGCAGCTCAAATCATGAACTACCTGTGTAGCCCGGTTATGTTGGAGTACTTGTATATTAGTTTTGATCAATATAAATTTACATTTAGCAATAAAAAAAAAAAAAAAATTAACCTGCAATTCACCATGTTTCCGATAATTTTCAGAAAAATCTAGCTCACTGAGGCTTCAATTGTACCCCGATCAACTTTGTAAGCCAACTTTTATATTGTGATTTACTTAGAAGCTAAATTTTTGCATTATATAGTTGCAACTCCAGAAAAAGAGCCAAAATTTTCTTACGTTGAGTCGCATATATGTATAGATATAGGCAGCATATAGATTTTTTTGGATTCATCTGGTTCTTTTGAATCTGACTCGTTTGAATTAACATACATAATGATGGAGTTAGTGGACAAAACATGAAGGGATTTAAGGGCGAGATGGGTTAACAAGTGACAAGGTGGAACTGAGGTAAGTGCTAGTAGAGGAGATCTAACCCCAAATTCTCCTCCTTATCAATGTTATTAATCCTAGTCAGGTAATCAGAATTGATTGACTGTAATCATCATCAATAATTTTGCTGAATATCTAACTCCTATAAATCTTTAGGATATATACAATTCAAGAATCAGCGAGAACAGAGTGGCATTGAATAGAAAATGATCATGTAAAGTAATTTAGCATGGATATGGACCAGACAGTAGTTCTAACTTTCAAGAAGACTCCAAAACTCAAACTCCCACGAACTTTATCAATTTTATTCGAGTATAATTGTCTTTTGATAAAGAACTATAGTTCTGATGGAATGAGAATAAACGGTTTGGCTTCCAATGAGCAGTATGTTACCTCACATTGATTAAGTCAATGGAGTCATTAAATGCAATAGATAAAAGGCGCATTATATTTTATGAAATCATAAAATTAAAAAACTGGAGTAGCACTTGATCTTCAGAATCGCATATATTTGTGCCTTGATGAAGTAGTTATGATATTCCAGTCGAAATGTTTCAAAATTGATTAACATACCTGTTCCATTGTACACCTTACATTAGGATCCTTTTTCAGACAAGATTCAGCGACTCGTACCATCCAGAGTAGTTGGTGGACATCATGGGAGTCTGCAATTCTTTTATCGATGAGGTCTGGATAGTTTTTCTTTTCCAGAAGTGGTTTTGCCTGTCAGAATTATAATGAGAATTTTAAAAGGTTATGCAAAGGTTAAGAAAGGTTTCATCACAGCAGAGATACAATGCAATCAACTAATCACTAACTTATAAGAATTGATCCAACATTTCTATAAAATAACCAAAAAATAAAAAATAAAATGCCATGTGAAAGATGTACCCATCCAACAAGACTTTTCCCTTCTGGAATCTTATCTGTTGTCCTTAGTCCGGTGATAAGCTGCAACATAACCATTCCAAATGAATAGACATCTGTCTTTGTTGACATTTTCCCATGTTCTGCATATTCTGGTGCCATGTACCCAAGAGTGCCAACCATGCCACTATCTGAGGTAATTGAATCATCTTGTTGTGCTTTTGCAAGACCAAAATCTCCCAGCTGTTAAAAAAAAAAAATTCACTATTTGGGTGAAAAGGATTGTATTTTTATAGTGAGAATAAAAATAATCGACATTATTACGGCATGGTTAACACACAACTTATGCATCCTGTTCCGAAATATAGATGCTTATTATGGTAACATTTCTATACCTTGAAGTCTTACTCTGGAATACATTACCCCAAAGGTGTTATTTGGAATTTTATCACAATGGGGTTATATATCTCAGAGCAAACCACCAGGAATTTCAATTCATGTTACTAGAATGGAACCATCAGAACTTGACAAGCTTGGTTTCCCTTGAATTGATTGATATGTAAACTTTTACTAGAATCCTAATCGTACCCGTGACTCATGGTCATGTGTAATGAGAATATTGCTTGGTCTCATATCTCTGTGGACGATGTTGCGGGCATGCAGATATGCTAAGCCTTTGGCAGCTCCCAGTGCTATTTTTATTCTCTTTTCCCAGTTGAGAGGCATCTTACTGTCACCTGTACAATGGATAAATGTAATCCTCAGTTCTGATTATTTGTTTCAACTAAGAGCATTTTTCCAGTACACTACAGTGGATCTTCCTTGCACCGTATCATCAAAAATCTATTGTGTGCAAAAATAAATGTTCACCCAACCACATACAGTAATATTTTTTTTACAAAGAGGCCATCCTCTTTTATCATTAAGAGGATAAAAAGAGAACAGAAGCAGTAGTAGCTTAAAGACTTTTTACCTGACAAGTGTTCTTCCAGTGAGCCATTGCAGACATATTCATAAACAAGTAACCTCTGGCTTCCTTTTGAACAAGAGCCCAATAGCATGACTAAATTTTGATGTCTAGCTTGGCTAAGTACACGAACTTCAGATTTGAATTCTTTCTCTCCCTGAAGACTGGCAGCTTTGTGTTGCTTAACAGCTATTTTTAGTCCATTTTCCAACTCTCCTTCAAACACAAAACCAAATCCACCTTCTGATAAGAAATTTTCATCTGAGAACCCTCCTGTAGCTACATAAAGCTCTTCACAAGTGAAGTCCCTTTGCATACCAAGCTTAGGTCGCTTGTTTCCGCAAACTGAACAAATAGTTTCAAATTCCTCTTCTTTTTGTGTCTTAGTTTCATTACCTTCCCCATTGTTCTGTTTCTTTTGCTCTCGTTTACTATATTTTGTACTGCGAACTTCATTTTGGCCTTTATTTGGATATTTGAGAGTACGATGATTAGAGTTTTCTTCAGATACTTGTTTGGTTGTCATAATGTTCTCTATCTCCTGAATATCCACTGCAGACTGTCCTGTCTCTATAATATCAGCAGTCGAGGCTAATACTTTGGAATTAACCCGATATGGCCTACCCCATCTGTTATGAGCTTGTTCTCTACATGAGCTAGCCTTTTGAGTTGCTGGAGATTCTGCAATACCATGTATTAATACGCGGATGTAAATTGCTATCATTTTCTCTCCTTTTCCTTCAACTGGGAAAGGGATCGTGGAGGAGAAGGCATACCATATTTCAGTTGAAAAATCTCAGCAATGTCCAAAAACAAAGAAAAAACAGAAATATTCAAACGAGGGTAGTTATATGCACTGTTCCAGCTTATTCCAACATTCTGATCATGACAAAATGGTGATATCAAACCTTCATTGAGAAATTTTAGTCTGACCATAAAAAATAATCCCTGAATCTTACTTATAGCAAATAAAACAGGAAAAAAAAAAATTCTATTTTATCCAAGGCATCTGAAGGTTAAATTATGCATAAAAATCTAGCAGAATGCGCGGAACTGATTGAAGGCTACAGAGATGCATAGTAATAATGCAATCTTCATCAGAAGACTGCATACTATGCCGACTCAATCCATTGAAGACTAGTGGTAAAAATGAAGTTACTTACTCTGCTGCGAAGGAGAATGTTTTTCCCTCGAGTATGATGGTATATCTTCATCACATGTTCCATGTTCTCGAATTGGACCTCTGGGCATACTCTGTTGTGAAGGAGAAAGTTCTTCCAACGAGTATGTTGGTATCATTTCGTCATATGAAACATGTTTTCGAATTGGACCTCTGACAACTACAACGGTGTTGTTACTCTTCATACTCGATATGCCACACGAGAGCCTGTCCATAAAGTATTGCTTGTCTTTCTTCAACTCCCTGCAATGTGAGAAAAATCTTTGGAGGTGAAATCTTATACCCTTATTTCCTCACAAGAAAAGAAAAGGAACTCTAATGCAGTATATTTCATCTATAATGAGTACTTTAAAGAGACTTGCTAATAAAATGGGACATTTTATAGTTTAAATATCTTTCTTGATGAAATGTAAATGAATAGAGGACATCTTTGTTATGTTGGGTTTTAAATTTGTCACGTGTGGACCTAATATGTAATGAATTGTGTATAAATGTTATCTTAAGGTTCAGTTCAATTAAAGTGAATTAATAAGGAGATAAAGTTATAGGCTTTGAGCATCCAAATATGATATGTGCCTAAATATGTGTAGATACCAAATTCTTTTAGGGATGTAATTTATGATGGGCTGGAATACATATGGTATAAATAAAGTTATGATCCTCAATTCATATGTGATTCTCATAATTTGTGTCATCCCATCAATACAAGAATATTAAGGAAAAGTATATTGAAGAGGAAGACAGGGACCCCAACAAATTAAGAAGCATTGATCAAGAGTAAAGATTAAGAAGCCAAAATCAAGAACTTGTAGTTGATATTCAAAATTCAAAATAATGGATATTGGTATGTTCCGCACTTATAATTCTCCTGATGATTTAACATGAAGGATCTTGGCAATAAAGTTTTTGAATTTTCAAAATCAAGATTCACGAAGATTTAAATTCTATCATGTAATGCATATGCTTTTCTATCTTGAACCTCATTTTGTAGGTTGAGTACAAATTTGATAGTGATTAGGTGTTTAAAAGTAAGTGAAAGTTATTTTTAGAAGAAATTACATAGAACCAGATATTTTAAGTTACATTTTCAAAAATAAAATTTAAAGTTTGTTTATACAAAAATCAAATGAAAATTTAATAAATAATACTTTTATAAAATTAAATTAATTTATAAACAACCCTACCTCCATCATCCCACCTCATTTCCCCAAGCCCTAAATTTTCATTCTCTCTACCTCTCATCTCGCTCGTCGTCGTCACCAGCATCGACACCGACATCGGCATGACACCAACGCTCATAGCGACGAACGTTGCTCACTGCTGTACAGCCGATCTGCTGGAGTTTTGCTTTGTTAGGTGGTTTGATTGCGGCGTCGCCTCGATCCGATCTGTAGTTTTGTTTTGTACAGTGATTTGAGCTCCGCCTCGATCCGTTCTAATGGAGTGGTGGTTTCTACATCGGCGCCTCGATTGCATCCGCGCTGGGTGGTCTACAATGTGAGGGGCGATGACGCTATGAGGGGCGCTGCATCATTATGCAATGGTGATCTATGTGTGTAATAGAAAAAATGATGAAATCTATGGTGGGCAGTGGTGATTTGTGCATACGGTAATGTGTAGTGGTGATCTGTAACAGCGATATTGCTGCACAGTGGTGCTGTGCAGAGGGGTTTCGCTGCATATCGCGCCTGTAGCGGCCTAGATGGCGGCTGCACCGGCAGAGATCGCAGCTATAGAGGCGTAGATCATGGTAGTGATAATTTTTGTTGTTGTTGGATGGGTGTTGGTGATTTCCAAGTTTTAGGGGTTTTAGGGTCGGTGGTGTGGTGGTCCGATGGTTTTAGTGGTATTTGGGTGGTGCTGGTGATGTTGACGGTTTGGTGTAGTGGTGGTGGTGAAGATGTTGGCTGCGATGTTTGAAACGATGATTTTGTTGCTGGGAAGTAGTGGTGATGATTTTGGTGGTGGTGGTGGTGGTGGCGGCGGCGACGGTGGTGTTGTGTTGGTGGTGGTCACAAATGATTTGGTTGATTGTGACTAATAAATTGGTTGGTGTATAACCAATAAATAATATGTGATCAATGAAATAGATAAATTGTGACCAATAAATATTGTGTGACCTAAAAGTCTATTAATTTGTAACCAATAATTTGATAAATTGTGACCTAAATATAAATTCTGGTCAATTAATTTGATGTTTTGTGACCATAAAATAAGTTGTGACTTATAAAATTTGTGATTTGTGACCTATAAATAATATGTGATTATTAATTTGATAGATTTGTGATCGATTAATAAATTGTGACGTATAAATTTTTGTTTTGTGACCAATGAACAAATTGTGATCTATAAAATTTTTGAATTGTAACCGTAAAATAATTTATGACGTATAAAAATTGTGATTTGTGACTAACTATTTGGAATATGTGACCAAATTATATGGAATTCTGACTTTAATATATTAATTAAATATATATATATATATATATATTTAATTTATTTATTTATAAATATTTAAAAAAAAAATCTGAGATTTGAAATTTTAAACTTAGTTTCTTAAATTTGAAATTGGTGAAACTTAATCTCTTAATTATGAAATATTCCCTTATTTTTAAGTTTCTAGTTTTACGAAAAATAATTTTCAAAATTAACATCATTTTTCGAAAAAAAAAAGTAACTTCACCATTAAAAATGATTTATTATTACTGAAAATTGATCAAGATTAAGTAGTGTTGTTTCCTAACCTATCAAGTATAATCCATGTCGCTCCCAACTTTTTGGCGCCTCTAACAGCGGCCGCCTTCCGGGATGGCCCCGCTTCCACCTCTGGATTCATCTTCACCTAAAATATTTAACATAAAAACATAATTAAAAATGCTACAAGAAACGAATCCAAATTATAAAGGTTGAAGAAAAAAAAATTGAGAAAATTGAAACTCAGGGCAAAGAGTCTAATATTTTACCTTCTGATGAAAATAACGACTCCCCTTTTTAATAGTCAAATTAAACATTTTCCTTCAACATCCTTTCGGTCGCATACTTTTAATAGGTTAAGGACTTGGACGCCACATAGTGAAGGTTCGGGCCCCAACTTCAATTTTCCCAAACAATTAATTATGTGCATGTTGGGCGTATACAGTGCCAAACAATGAACATGATTTTAACTTCTTCATTTTTGTTATAGAATTCAACTAAATATATCGTGATGTCGAACGAATGACTGAATTGATTGAGGATCAGTTACACCGAAAAGGGAAAAACAATACATATAGAAAACTATTGATTTGACGTTCTAACTCTGATTTGGGCCCTTAGTATCTTAGTGTCTGACTAAACTCATAGCATTGTGACATATAATGGATTTTAGCAATCCGAGTTCGTTTAACACCCGAAAAATGCTTAAAAAGTTTTAGTGCTATTTTTTAGTTTGTTTCAAATTCTTTTCAATTTTAGTTCTTTTAAATTAGGTTTTCATTTAAACTCTTATAAATATAGGGTTAATTGTTCCTTTTTAGGTATCTTACATTAATAAAATTTCACGAGTTTATTTTTTTTTTCTTAATTTTGTGGATTCCAAAAATTATGTTTTTAAGGTTTTCGTTTGAATCCCCTGTTTCACGCTACGTCATATCGTAACATAGATGCTAACACATTTACATAATCAATTTATCAATAATTTCTAGTGCAGTATAGTACGTGAAATAAACATAATTGAAGTCCTTATTTGTTTTAATTGTTTTTAAGATTAACATAAATTCATTTAGTAAAAAGGAAAACATTTTAAGAAAGGTTAAGTCATAAATCATTTTTATTATCCACAGATTTAGAGTATAACCTTCTTTTCTGTTTCGCACAGTTTCTGCAGTTGCATTATTCCATCGTTTTTCTGCAACTCGTCCATTCTCATTCTAAGCTCTTCCTCCATATGTTTCTTACTTGATGCAAAAATCTTGTTGGGATCGCCTTTACCCTTGAATCTCACTACAAAAATGTTAACATCACACCCAAAATTGTTACTGTTAAGAGATAAATCTTATATCGGTTAAATGTCGAAATATAAACCAACATATAAAAGCTTCGACTACTTCTCTTAATAAGGTTATTCTTTTAAGATGGAACCTCATGTCTTAATATGATATCGGAGTCCATTAAATTTCAACGAGCAATTTGATCGGATTAAGACTCAAAACAAGCAACTCAAACGAGCCATTATTTTGCAGGAACATGTTATGAGATAAATCTCATGTCTACTAATTACGAAAATATAGATCAACATATAAGGACTTAAAGAACTCTTCTTAATAATATAGACTTTTTAGATGGAACTTCAACTCTTAATAGTTACGTCAAGAAACTATTTCCAACTAGAGGTGTATATTGAGTTGACACGATGGATCAATGACAATCACCAAACCACTACCCGGTGCAGGCTAGAAGCACACGGTCGCAGACATACCAGTGCAAAGTGATGTGCCGTTCTAGATGGACCAAGAAGTCGCGCAAGACTCGATATATTCAAGAAGTTTCATTTTCAACAACGAAAAAACTACTTGTAACTATACTTACAAAGTTTTGCAGCTCCATGCAAAGGATCGTGAAGAGGATTAATCAAGCGAAGGACTCCCAAAAGTGTGAGCTCATCCCCGGGGTCTAGGGATAATCCATCCATTACCACCGATTTAATTGCACTCCAACTTATATCTATGGATGTTAAGATCAGCACTACTTTCTGTGCACCCATCGTCTCAATCTGTACCATACAACATGATAAATATTTAAACAAAATTCGACTATGTCACGGCCTGGCCAGGAACCTTTTTTTTTTTTTGTCACGATGATCTATAGTGAAAGATTACGAAGAAAAAACAGAAGTACGAGTCGAGAAAATCAACAGACCATTATTTCTTAGAAACTGAATCTGGAGAATAAATGGTGGAAGAATCTAAGAAACGTTCCAAAGTTCTAATCCGAGTGTATATTCGATGTTTCAGAAGTTGATAGGTTGTAGATTGCTGGCATTCATTTTTATATTGAAAAAAAATATGATTAAAAAATAAATTGATTAAACCAAAGAAATATTTTGTTGGTTATTGAATATTAAATCCTTCTACACTTATTTTAATTTTTAAATTTTAATTTTTTTAAATTTTTTTTTTGTAAATTAATGTCATACTCATACAACAATGCAAAAAATAGTTGTTAATTAGTACAACTCTTTATTCATCATGGCATGTTTAAGGTTTGGTACATTTTATAATGAGGACATATTATATCAAGTATTTGATACAATTTAGTGCTTGTTAGGATATCTATATAGTGTAATTTGATATAACACATCATAATTTTTGTTTGATACACCGCATTTTAATATCAATAAAGGTCATCAAACATACTTACGAAATCACACATATTGACATTACATAGGAATGAAATAGAACGTCAACCCGAATGAACCACTTATCGTGCTCAATGTTTCCTCTCAAGTCAGATGTCAAATGGGGGAAATAACCCTAACCTCTTTTTGTAGGTAACCAGATCCTTGAAGTGGCTAGTACCACCTTGTAATAAGAAAAAAATTGCATGTATAGGGGAAAAAAAAGAATTTGTACAAGAATTTGAATTCCACTTAAATGGGAGGCGAACCCCATGTGAATTAAATATTGCCAAAAAAATCGGAGCCCACCTGTTTGTGTGTATTCTGTTCAGTTTTTGTGGGTACTTTTCCTGTACCCATAGCATTGTTCATGTAATAAATCATATTAGTTCTAACTTTCACTAACGAGCAATGATAACCATTTTTCTATATTTTCATAGTAATAATCAAGATTCAAGTTTAAAATAGAGACTAACATCCATATTTAATCTTTTCTTTAATTACGTAAAGTTCGATAAGCAAAAGAAGAAGCGCCAATTGATATTCTTGGGAGGATAAAGAAAAGAATCCAACAGATATCGGCTTAGAAACTGACCTGCAAAATAATAGAGTAAAAAGTAGGGTTGTTAGAAGAAAATTTAATAACTTAATTTGACTCTTAACTTATTCGATAAGTGATTCGATAGCATAAGGGTAAGCAAATTAAAGACTTTTTTTCGATAATTATGAAGAGAGTGGACGCTTTCATTTCCTCAAAGAAGTCCCAATTATCGGTCTTGCTCTTTAAATCTCTGACATATTTGATAAATTAGATTAGACAATGCTCGAAAATTTAAAAATATTATATTTTTTTTCTTATCGCCACGAACAGCATTATCTAATTCAAGGTTCAGCCGAAAATCTTCCAACAATCCTTGATAACTTAATGTCATCAAGGTGTTTAAACTGAATCTAGTTTAAAAGAGATTATGCTTATTGTTTAACCAAAGAATGTAAATAATTAAATCAAGGTTTAATGTGTAATGTTAAAACTGGACATGCAATCTATGAGTATAGACATGAATTAATATAATAAGTGATTGGCTCATTAATTTCCAATTAAAGTATGGATGTCAAAATGGATCAAACAACTCATTCCTGACCCCTAAGCTATATCCAACCCATTTCTTTAAAATTGTGCAACTATCCCACCATTTTATTTAGTCACTCCCCAAATTTGTCGTAGTATAAAATGAAGGGGGAAAAAAACCTTGTAAGTGTTAAGAATTGATGTTTCATCTTAAAATGTCAACTTTATTAAGATGAGTAGTTCAAACCTTTATAACTTGGTCTATGTTTTCATCTTTATTCGATTTGGGATTCTATCCCTTAATATGCCACCGCAAGATGATGGTTCATTTGAGCAGACCAATTTTGAAATCCGTGTGCTCAATTTTTTTGAGTCTTAATCGGATCGAATCGCTCGTTGGAGTTTATCGAGCTCTGATACCATGCTAAGATTTAGGGTTCATCTTAAAAGGTCAAATTTATAAATTGGTCTGTGTCAACATCATTTATCGATGTGGGATATATATCCCTTAACAGTAAGTTACACCAAATGAACATTGTTGCGCCAAATCGATGCACTTTTCATTACATCAATTTGGTGTCAAATATGAAGTTGGATTAGAGAGGATTTTCATACTAATTTAGCCAAAAACACCAAGGGTTGAAGATGCTTAAATTAGGCATGTGTGCTAGCCAGTGGCAGATTCACATGGGTTCATGTGGGAGCCATTGACCCACTGAATTTTCAGTTTATTTTTATTTTTTTTGACTTTTTCCCAACCTGTGGTCAATGATGGATACATCAGCCTCCAACAGCTTAAATGAACTCTCTATGTTTGCTTTGGGACCCAACGGAGAAGATAGCAATGCCTCAAAAACAAGCAAATTAAGTTTCGAACTTTTAAAAAGTTGTAACTTAGTTTTACCTATTACTCACAATGGAGATGAAGACTACATTGTCGGAATTTTAAATACATGCGGGCCCCTCGCATTATGTGAAATGAGGTAATCCATTATGTACAAATGGATTAACCCTTGCATTTATGTTCTTAAAAAAGGTTACACGCATCATGTTGATGTCAAAACTTATGTGGCAATTTTGACTCAAATTTTGTGTGAAATTCAGGGTGAAATCTACAAAAAGAATCATTTCATATAGTCGATAGTACTTTTTAATTTTTCGAAACACGGAAATAAAAAATTGCTTTAGCGTTTATAAACATGAGCAGCTAAGTCAATGAGGTTGAAAATAAGTCGAAATAATTAGTGAGTACTAATTTGATAGCAAAGAGCTGCTTCATTTGGCAAAAGGTGGATTATATATAGGAAGTTTGAAATATATACTTCCCTTGTCATGTCAATCCTGGTTGACGTCGTCTTAAAACGTGGTCCAATTAAAGGTATACGAAGTGATTTTACTGTCCGTC
>CAIGRN010013232.1:0-15411 GCA_903798345.1 Fraxinus anomala
CCAAAACATGAAATGGCTTCTCAAATTTTGCAATATGTTTTGGATCATCAATGCTCAAGAACAATTTACATGCCACTGCAAAAGTATACTGTTTTGCTAGTGGTAAAACAGTGATTTCTCTGTTCAAATCCCAGTTAATTTGGACATGTTCTAAGTGTACATTATTTGGTTGACAATATAGTTTACATCCCATTGGAGTTCAAAAAGTTTTGGATGGGAAGGTATATTTTTTTATACTGTCCAATCGTATGTTGTCATGTAACACAATATAAAAAATGATGTATATGTAGCATGATTGATATATTTTGTATCTCGTCACTTCACATGCAGAGTTTGATTTGATTTTCAGAAAAGAACCCTGCTACAATTACATGGCAAAAACTTCACAAAAATTTTTCCAGGCAAGACAAATATGTGAGGACCGCTTTTTTAAATAATATTTAATCCATATGGGGCCCACACACCATGTGAGTATATGTAAGAATTCTGATAGTGAATAGTTCTGTACATGAAGCATAATTCTTCAGAAAAATGATGACACTTGAAATTTTCATCTAATAGTTTAGGCAGATGGGGAACACGTTTACTTATTTGATTTTAGTTTCAACGAGAGATTCACCTAACATGTGCACTATGTATATAAATAAATGATCGTGAGACTTGAACTCGACATTTCTATCAACTCTAATATCATATTAAACCATCTTATTTAAAAACTTAAATTTTTAGATAAGAACACATTTATTTTTATTTTTATTTAGCTTCTACACAAACACGATTCATGTATCATCAATGATAAGACGCTCCAAATTTTCGCAAAAGGACGTGGTTGAGAATTAAATCAATAAATTATATCGTTTATCAACTAAACTTGAGACATAATGAAAAAAGGTACCTAAAATTACCCTATATATGTAAGCTTTGTTAGTCCTTCTCCAAAAACTACATTTATATTTCATAATACTGTTCAGCTTTTTGCAAGAATTTATCCCCGTTTGATGACCATTATTTTGAGAAAATAAAGTTTTGAATAATGATTTTTTTGAAAAATGTGTAATTAAAAAGTAAATAAAAATTTGGAATTCACGTGCAACATATTTTATTATATAAGCGTGTTATTGAAAATGAGTATAAAAATTAAATAGTTTTGAAATAATTGTTGTCAAACAGGTTAATTTCATATTGCAAGTTACAATTTTTGTACTAGTGAGAGGTTATACTGTGTGATCAGATTGTCATGAATTATTAACCCATGTTTGTCTACAACTAAAGTAAAAATGAGTTTTAAAAAAGTGAATTTTTGAAAAATGTGATTAAAAATAAAAAAATTTAGATTAACGTGCAAAATATTTTATTATGAGAATGTATGATTGAAAATTAATTTGATAAATAAGAATTTAAAAATAATAATAGACAAACAGAGGCTAAGAGCGTGTTTGGTTTGCTATTTTCAATCTTTAGTTTTGCAAAATACTGAAAATGCATTTGGATTGATATTTTTGAAAACTACAACAATGGACAAGTAAATGGATCGAATTGGGACATTTTTTTGCAAATGTGTGTCAATATGAAAGTGGAATTTTTCTTTTGCAATTTTCTCAATAAATAATTAATAGAGTGATGACTTTATGTGGGACCCACATACAGTAAGTTTTTGCAATCAATTTTGAGAAAAAAAATGTTTATAAGCTTACCTTATTCACTGTTAGCTTAAATCATAATTTCATGGGATCTATCATTTCCACTAACTCAAAAAGTTAACATATATATGATTTAAGCCCATAAATTGACTAAAATCACTGAAACTTATCGTGCACTATTTAGTTTAGATAAAAAATTAAATTTTTAGTAGATTATAAAAGATGATAAGATGTGAGATTAAAATTAATCATTTTCTTTGACTTAAATTTTAATCAAATTTTTTTAAATTTTAATCAAATTTTTTAGCTGAACGATACGTGGGGCCTCCTAATTACATATTCACAATTTTATTTCGGGGGCTTTTTAAAAAATCAATATTATTTTGGGGCCAATTATTTGCAATTTAAAACCCTAGAAATGGAATATACCGGTTTCTATTACTAAAAATCCCAATGGGTCACCCAATCACCATTCAACCGTCAACATAGATCTCTAAATTCTGCCACGTGTATGCTCGTCATGTCCTAAAAATATATTTATTTTTTTTCACCCTTTACAAATTGGCTGTAGCATAACCAGAGAATTACAGTACTTTTTTATTTATTTTTTGTTTAAATGGCTGCAAAGTCATACTCTCAAGCCACTTCAATTACCAGTAATTGCTTCGCAAATTCGTTCTTGCTGCCAAATCGAAGGAGCAAAAGTAATATCTATTACAGTTTTTACAAAATCAAGAAAAGGGTGAAGACGCTGAATCACGATTTCATTTCACAGAATTTCAAGATTCAGGCTGTTGAAAATGGTGCTCCTCAGGTAAATTACTCGAAGCTGCACATGCCCATATTCACAAATTATTATAGTGGTATTTTTGGCGGCCACTGTTTTCAAGATTAAGAGAATGTTTGCTTAGGCTTAAGAGCATTTAGTAATGATTTGTTTCCATTGGATATGTTGTATTAATCAAAAAGATGCTTACTTTATTTACTTAATTCCCAATTTTAACCAACAAAACAATTATTTGGTTTATAAGAAACTTTTAAGCTTGGGCAAACATGCTTAACATTGTTGGAATAATAGTAGAAGTAAGAGTTGCACTCGATCTCGTTTTTGTTCCTTTTATGGAAGTTCGGTTTAAGATTGTGGTTGGAATAGTAGTAGAACTGTATCAGTTTTTCTTGTTTTTGTTACTTCTACGAATTCATTATTTGGTTATATTGTCTTGGATGTCATGAAAAAGAAGAATTTATTCGTGATTTTGTCCTCTCTCGATCATAGAGGCATTAATACTATGCAAACAAACGTCTGTATTTGTCCTCATATCTTGTTAAGATAAATAAGTGATGAAGAATTAGTAGTGATTTACCGAACTTATTTTCCATCCTCCAAATAAAATTGCTCGTTTGATTCTTTAGAAGGTCCTACACATGTCATTGCACTACGCAAGTAATAAAGTAGTTAAACTGGCAGGAGTACTCCTACATTCAGTATGTTAGAATGGACTAATATCAAATTTTGTTACTGAAAATTGGGAGCTACTTACGAATAGCAGGAAGGTGGAAAGCAACAACAAAAATGTAGATAACTGGGAAGCTGTCTAAAACAGTGCATAACTATGTTTCAGCCAGTCACACACTAATAGAGTTTTAAGATGAGATGCCTTTTCTTTTATCAAATTCTTCGATGAAAGCTTCAAAGTGGTCGGCATTATAATATTTGAAATAAAAGGTAGTTGCATACAGAAAGTGAAAAGAAATCCGGTATCTACCTTACCATTTTGTTTAATTCCTATTTTATATTGATTTTTGCAGTGCTTTAATTTTTATTCTAATTTTATGTCTTACAGTTGGATGTTGAAAAGTTACAAGGTTCAACAACTAAGTCCGGATTTAATAGTATTAGTTGGCCTTCTCCTGAAGATGAAACTCCGTTCTGGAAGAGAGAATTTCCATCATGGGATATCAGCTTGGGAGGTCCTGTTGACATCATGAGGGATTCTGATCTTATGCACATTGTTCACGTGACAGCTGAAATGGCACCCATAGCAAAGGTTGGAGGTCTTGGTGATGTTGTGACCGGACTTGCCCGTGCATGTTTGTTGCGTGGCCATAAAGTGGATGTTTTTCTACCGTTCTACGAGTGTATCAACAAGCAGCAGATCAAAAACTTGGAATTGGTGAATACATATGACTCTTATCATGATGGGAGTTGGGTCTCGACTAATGCATATCGGGGAGTAGTTTCCGGCATCCCAGTGATATTTGTCGAACCGTCCAACCACTTCTTTAAGGGACAATATGTCTATGGAGGTTCATACAATGAACTGGAAGCATATTTATTCTTTAGTCGTGCTTGCCTTGAATGGATGCAGGTTTGTCCTGATAAACCAATTTTTTCTAAGAATTGAAGTTGAAACCACGATGAGCCACTTATTTTTGAATAAAATTGAGCCAGACTTTCTCTGATCTGAGTATAATTTCTAGCATATATCTAGTCAGGCATGCTTGTGTCTCCAGGAGAATGCATAGGAAGTAACACACTACTCAGTCAAAAGATGCTGAATAATTGATCCAAACACTTAGAAACATCAATAAATTATTTTGGAATAAAGGTTTTACTAACATACATTTGTCGTGTGCCATAGCTGTTGCAATCCAATTATTTGCGTCAGTTAAGATTATGTTCTTTTCGGTTCATAGCTAAATGTTGTTTCTGTTAATTTCTAGTTAAAATTTGTAATCCAATTAACATTGCCAAAACTCGTTAAGGAATTTGATCTTATTGCAGGTCACTGGAACCCAGCCTGATATCATTCATGTCCATGAATGGCAGACTGGTGCTTTTCCCTTGCTTTACTGGGATATGTACCATCATCTTTCACTCAAGGTAAAACATATTGTACCTTGGATTTATTCAAAAAGATTTCAACAGTAGGTATAGTATATTTGCTTGAATTATGATGATGAAATGTTATATTTTTAGAAACCAAGAATAGTGTTGACTATTCACAATATGGAGCATTATGGAGAATGCAGGTACACTAACAAAATACCACATTTTCTTTTAAGTAAATTGATGACATATTTGCAGTCTCTGATTTGCACTATTCTCTTGCATGTCCAAGTATTTTTTATCATTGATTAACTCTTCTACTGATGCAGTCTCTGTGTACCTTCAAAAATCATGAGATTTATTGGTGTCAATCCAGATATGAGATAAAAAAATTCTTGGAACCTGATAATACTAAAGGCATTTATGCCTGGCGACTGTCTTCAACATGCTTTCAGAATTATTGACTTGCACCCATAGCATCCTATGGTATTGGATTCTTGGTTATGTCCCTGCTCCCTCTCTTGAGTGGGTGGTATCTCTTCTGATTCATGCTTGTCTGTGGACATTTTTTGGTTTTAAGTAAAATAACAGAGCTGTATTGTACTTTTTTTTTGTTTTCGTGAACATTGAACGGTTTTGAGTTCTCTTGACTTCCTTACTTACCGGTGCAACTAATCACTTTATAATTGAAATAGAACTACTTATCGTCTATCTATTGGTTCTTCTGATAATGCCAAAAACTTGGCTTCAAAGTTTGTCTAAACCTGTTTATGGTCCCGTCTCTTTGTCAGCAATGAGCAGCTCAGCAAATGTGGCCTTGATGGATCTATATATGCAACTGAAGAGAAGGTGGGTCTTTTAAGTCTTTTATCATAAACACACAACACATACATTTTTTTATGTATGCATGATCTCCATAACATTCTAGCGACTTCACTCTCATTTACTTGTTTTAATTTATAAAAAGAAAACAGATACGTCAACAGAAGTTTCAAAGGAAAATATTTAATTGCTAGCTACCTATGGTTTCTCGCAAAAAAGAGATGTTGTCAACTTCTTAACAGGTTATATTAAAAAGATAAAGTATGTTACCATTTTTTGTTTCAAATGTTGTAGGCTGTGGATGATCGAACTATTGGTCATAATCCTGAGCGGATAAGCCTATTGAAAGGAGGCATAGTCTATAGCAATGCAGTAGTGTAAGTTTTGATATATCTATGCATGCTTTCTTAACTTCTTCACTGACATTTTCACATAAGTTATGGGAGAATACAATTTAGTAACTTAGTATTTAAATCTGTTGGGTCTTCGGAATTGAATATTGTTGGATGACTGGCCCTTGGGTAGTATGTAATTTCTATAGAGGTAAGGGAAGCATTATTTTAAATCTCCTGTCCTCGTATTTGGCAAAACTAAGGTCAGACTGAACATCATACTTGAGAGAAATTCGTCCATTAAAGTTATGTTTTAATTGAGTATTGTCTATATGTTAACATCGTAGTTACATGCAAAAGAGAATACTCGATGGGTAATCCTTTTATGGTCTCTTTGATTTTCCTATCAATTTCCAGTACTGTCTCTCCTACTTACCTCAAGGAAACACTTTGCTCGGGATGGCTTGCAGGCACATTGATAAGGCACCGTGAAAAGTAAGGACCTCTGTTTCTTGCAGTTTGAAGTCAGTTACTCTTTATTTTGAATGAATTTCACATTCTTGAATTTGTAGTCCTTAGTGATTTATGTAGCTGACCCAAAAGTCATTGAGAATAGGGCTTAGTTTTTGAAATGTGTTTTCAAGCATTCATTTCATTAGTGAATTGCCAATCATGGTTATTGAACCTTTCTAAGCAAAATCTCCATTCTTATTTTTTCAAGACACTAGCAGTTCAGTGTATCTTATTGATGGCACTTTTTGTTCTTTACCTGGTTTTGTTCTTTTGGCATCTTTGATGTCCTTGGATGAAGTATGCCTCTTGCCCAGATAGAAGCCATACTTTCACGAAAGTTCAGTTCATCATCTACCTTGCTTTTGCTGTTTGTAAATTACAATGTAGCTTATAAAAGAACCTCCAAATTTTCTCACCGAGGGTAAAAACTTTCATAGGTACTGTGGTATTTTGAATGGGATAGATACTGGAATGTGGAACCCTGCAACCGACATTTTCTTGCCCGCTAAGTTTGATGGTAATGATCCCTATATTCATGAAGATATATATATATATATTTTTTTTTGATATCGTAATCTGTTTCGTGTATAGTTCTTATTGTATATACCATGGGCAAAAGAAGGTTAGAAGAGGTAGTATCGTATAATTTTTTGACAAATGAAATTCTGCTCGTGTATCAGTGTGTTTTAAAAATAGTATCTACTAAACAACAAAGTGAGCATGTTTCCAATAAATTGGGTTTGGCTACATAAATCCTTTTTTGCCACTCCATTTGTTCCGTCGTTATATCTACTGAAAAATTTACAATCAAATTATTCGCAACTATATCAAGCCAGGATAACTTTCGTCTACATCTCCTTTTACTAACTTGTTTTAATGGGATTGCATAATTCTTGTGAATGGGAGGTTTTTTACGCCTGCACAAGGCACATTCCAACTACACAAGTTGTTTTTCCCTTATTTTATCGGCGAAGAAATGTGAAGATTATTGTCACAGGACGTGACAAATGTTCACCTTTGTATCGATTGGTACCCAGATTTACACTTGCAGTTTTACCTAGTTAAATGACCACATAAATGACAAACAAATTTTTCTATCGTGCATAAGCATGAACTCTACCTTTTTGCAAAGGAGTCGGCACGCCGGTTGGAAGAGAAATTGAAAATGCGAAGAACTTCACGACTTCAATGCACTTGTTCAATAACATCAAGCCACCCTTTTCTTGGCTTTGTAACTTGCAACCTGAGGACAATTACTACCAATCTTAATCTAGTTGTCTGCCAGTTAGGTTATATCTCAAAAAGGTTAACGGAATCTCTTTTTTTATCTTTTGTTGTTTTTATCTAATTATTTATAATTTTTGCAGCTCATAACATTGAAGAAAAGAAGACATGCAAGCACTTTGTTCAACAGGGGCTTGGTCTGGCTTCGGAAGGACATCCGATGGGTAGTCATGCACCAGATAAAGTGCCTCTGGTGGTATGCATTACTCGATTAGTCCCTCAGAAAGGTCTTCATTTGATAACTCATGCGATCAAGTATGTTAAAGAAATTGTAAGTTGTTCTCCCTTCCCGTCTCTCATCACCCTCCACGATCCGCACACATCTACATGCACGAATTCAGTTTTTTCTTTTCTAATATGTTCTTCCAAGCTTATTACATATGCAGTCAATGGCTATACTTGCTATGTATGGCAGCAAATATATAGTTTCTTCCAGGAAAACCATTTTCATATGTTCCCATGACCCGTTGAAAGCTTAGACCCAGTGATATTTTATCGTCTCCAAGCATGAAAGTTTACATATTTAATGCATACTAACAACATAAATTCAAGCCGCCTAGCAGAAGGTTTCCAGCCCATGATATGGAACATTACTTGACGACTTCGGATTTTGACCAGTGAACGAGATCTGAAGAAAAAGAAAATAGAGGGAAATAGTAAAATTTTCAATTGTTAAACAATTGAGAGTGTATAAAAATTATGATATAGAAATCGCTGGCCCAAATAACTTCTCCCCTGGATTGTTAAAACATTGTACAAGAGGATGTGGAGAAGAATATGAAGGAATTCTTCCAAAATAGAGCAATCAATGGAGTCACAAATTCTACTTCCGCATGTCTTAATCCAAAAATAAAAAAATAATCAAATCCTAGAAAGATTAATGATTTTGGTCGCATCAGTTTGGTGTCGATATTGTTACAATAATATCAGCTATCTTTTGGTAAAGTGGAATGAAAGAAATTGCAAAATTATTAAAGGAAAAGAGCAAGTTATTATTGAGTTTTAGGAAACGAAAAAGTTCATACAGTAAAACCTCCATAAATGAATGTTCGATAGATTAATAATCTTGCTTAAATAATAAAGTTCTTTGGTCCCGACTTGGACCGGTGTACTAAATTAATAACCTCGCTAAATGCATAAGATAATAATTTTTAGATCCATTAAGGCCTAACAAATAGATAAAATAATAATTGCTTAAATTCATAAAATTTCATACTAATACAAATTAACAAACCTTTAATTTGACAACATTTTTTCCGCCTCTTTTATCAAAATATGTATCTAAAGTCCGCTTTTTCTTTGCACCCAAACCAAACTCAACTTCATCCCTAATTTTTTTGCAATGCACATACTACATTTGACATTTTTTTTTTAAATTTTGTACAAAGTAATTATTTAAGGTTACGACTACTTGAAATTCATCTTTTAAAGAAATAGTTGGTAAAACATAATTATCATCTGGATCATGATTTGGTAGAAAAATGTGTGAAATTTGAATGATTGAGGTCTTAAGTTTAAACTAATGAAAGTAGAAATTATGTTTCATGTGTAAATGAAATAACTTGAACGGTTAATCTTACAAGATATTAAAACTTTGAAACCAATGCATATAAATTAATGTTTCCTCTATAATGTATATATGTGTGTGTGCCTTTTTGTTTACTTATGGATTAAATTTTGAATTTCACCACATTTAGTTTTGTGCATGTATTATAGTAAAATATAATACAAGTTATAAAAATATAAAATACTCTATAAATTAATAAATATTCATTTATTGATAAATTAATAAATTATTCATTTATCGATAAATTAATAACCCCTCTAAAATAATACTTTTTCCGATCCCAACATTATTATTTTATAGAGGTTTTACTGTAGTTTCATTAGGGTGCTCTTCGTAAGGATTTAAGGGTGTTCAGTTTCTCTAATTGTTTTTAATTGGAAAGGGGTATTTTCTAATTTGAGGATATTTGATCCTCAATACAATCGCGTCCTTTAGAAGACTTTCTGCAATTCTCTTTCAAAAAAGTGCTGGAAACATTCTCTTGTAGTAGGGTCAGTCAACTGATTCTGTGTTCAGTAAAAAAGCTTGGCTTCTCACCTTGCAATGAGACACCTGTCACCAGATGTGTGCTTGGCATAATTTTTCCTTTACAAGGCTACCAGCCCTGGGTGTTCCAAGAAAGAGAGAAAAATAAAAAAAGCTTCAAATATGAATCCAAAAAGAAATGATCCAGTTAATCTATGAAAGAAAGAAAAAGATTAGCAGTGGTAATTTGGCTGGTTGCATTAGTCTTCGGAAGGAACACAATTGAGTCCTATAGTTATTACTTATTGGCATTAAGTTATATACATAGCCATCACCTAGCATTTAAGCTTTGGGATGCTGAGGTTCTTAGTTGACTGGCTTAAGATTTCTAGTATGGAAAACCTTGTCATTATTCTCGTATTATGTACGAGCTTGTTAAAACAAAAATATGGGGTATAGAAGTAATTTCGTTATACAATTGTAAGCATGCTAATGTGGCTAATGTGTCTAGCTGCTCATTTTGAGGGCATTATCGAATTACTTTGTTGATGTTCACTTATAAAGATTGTGTTTTTAGCTTGAAAACTCTAGTATCTATCTTTGGGGTTGTTGCAGGGAGGACAAATGGTTGTGCTAGGGAAAGCATCAGATAGTCGGGTGGAAAGAGAATTCGAAGCTCTTGCAGATCTGGTAATGCATTTCTTTATTACACATGGCAGTTAATGAATTCTTGTCATGAAGCAATTAAATAAACTTTTGCATGTAGATGGTGCTAAAATAATCTACGGTACTGTTTTGGAAAATAAATCGTGAAACGATAAGGTTTTCTCCATTAATAATATTCAACAGTTGCTTCTTTTGGTATCTAAATACTATGGTGAAGACAAAATGAGAGAAGATGGAGTTCTGCCCCAAATGCAGAATTATGAAAAGACATGCAAGGATTTACTTGTATAATCTTTGCCTAGATTGAGGGCACACAATTGCTTTCAGTAACTGATGCTGGCGGAGGTGCTGCCACAGTGAGAACAATGAAATTGACACTCGAACACTAGTTGATTCTAATGAATACTGAGAATATATGGTTCAATTTTTCGTTGGTTCAATCGAATACAGAATAACTGCAAGAAATTGAGAGAAATCTCCAAGGGGTATTCATTAACAACCAAAAACAAATGAAACCATAGATGTTATAGAAACAAGAAAACCCTGGAGGAAACTTTTAAGAAATTGCAAGTAAAGCCCTAAACTATCATGAAATTACAAAGATGCCCTCTGATGCTCAAACTTTTCGAAATGGACGAAGTACAATGTCGACACGACGTGGGTATGAGTATGGGTATGAGATATGTGTCGGATCCTCCAAGTTTCAATCGGACACTTCGCAGTTTCTGCTTCTTTCTTTCATTTTCTTCATTCCCTTTTTTGCTATCTGTAAATCTAGCGGCGGCGGCGCTAGGTTTTCCCTTTTTTTTCTTCTTTCTTTTCCTTCTTTTTTCCTTCTTTCCCTCTCACAATCGATGTTTTAGGTTTTTCTTTGTATAAGATGAAAATGGGTTCCATATAGTGCTACTTACTGCTCCACTAAGTCTAAATTACAATCACGTTCCTCATCTTTTTTCTTTCCCTTCTTTCCCTCTCTGTATCGGTGGTTTAGGGTTTTGTTTGTATAAAATGAAAATGAGTGCCATATAGTGCTACTTAGTGTTCCACTAAGTCCAAATTGCAACCAAGTCCCTTATTTTCTTTTTATATAACATTTAATAATTAATTTCCGATAATGAAAACTAAATCCCAAAATTCTAATTTATTCGTCTTAACCCGTTATTCAATACTCATTTCCTTCTTTGTGAACAATTAATTTTGGTCTATTTAAAAATGACATATTGTGTTAGTAAAAAAAATTGAAATTTGAAAAACGTATCTACGTACCCCATATCCGAAATTTGGATTCTTTTTAGTTATATCCTCGTATCCTATATTTTAGAAAATAAAAGATTTGACATTTAGATATGTACTCGTACCTGATACCCGTACCCGAGTCCGAGCATCATAGAAGACACCTACTTAATAAAATAAAATAAAATGACAGCAATAGTAAAAAAAGTTGCCATCTGCCTGTTGCATCAATAACACCCCTTCATATGCTTCCGGTCTATCGAACACGTGTATTAAATAACTCCATGTTCACCAACATGTGCTAGAGAATATTTGTTTGGAATAGGCCTATCCGGTATACATCCACATTCATAGGAGTGAGTCTGTGTTTTTATTATGAACACTAAGAAAAAGAAAAGGAACTACGATGAACAAATAATTTTATACTGATAGTTAAGTAATTTAGATATCATCTTGATGGAAGCCATAGCAATTTGGTTTTGCTGTTAGTTAATATATTCTCAAAGGAGAGGAAGAAATAGAAGGAAAAATAGTTGACTTGCTTGGTGCTCGAATAACAATTCAACTGTAAATATACTCATCCATATTTTGCCATTCAGTTTCCCATATTGATATTAACTCTTGATTTTGTTTTACAATAGTGAATCAACTTTTGAATTGTTCGTTGCCAATTTGAATGATATTGAGTAAACCATCACTAAAGGGAGATGAAACAATCCTTGATGCCTTGATAAACCAATCAACTGTCGTGATGATATAGCTTTAAGTATATCAAATCACAATTCAAATGTCCCAACAGTTCATATGCACCCTTGCAGGAAATAAGCCATATAATTTTTTCCCTCTTATTGTCAAATTTATACAATCAACATGTCAAGCTCACAAAATTACTTAACTTTTTTTGTAGCATAATAATGGTTCCAGCACCCGGATCCTTCTTGTGTATAGGTAAGTTTCCTTCACACCCCAACTTATTCAGGCATCCTTATCTTCTCAGAATCTTCCCAACATCTTGCATTTGCGCTTGGATGCTTATCTAATGTCCTCTCATGTTTACCGCGACACATCATTCTCGAAACTATCTTTACTATCTAAGCGAAACCTACTGAAGTATTGCTACTTAAATATCTATTGCATTGTGCAGCGAGGAATTGTCCCACATGCTTTATGCTGCTGCAGACATGGTGTTGGTTCCATCAATATATGAGCCGTGCGGACTTGCTCAGCTGATTGGAATGCGTTATGGAGCGGTATGCACATGTTCTTGGGCAAAGCTATCCCTTAGTTACTACGAGGCATAAAATTATTTGACTCTCACAAGTTAGGGAATTGAATGAAATGCTGGATGACTGTGGGTAATTAAACTTGTGTTGTTCTAACATATATGTTCATTAGAGGTGCTTGATCTCCAATCATATATGCCTTTGACATTCCCTGTTGAGGAATATCTTGTCTTATCTGCTGCGTATACGTATTACAATAGATTGAAAGATCCAGAAGAAAAACTTCAAATAAGTTGTTGTTTATGTCAGGTTCCTGTAGTTAGAAAGACAGGCGGTCTTGCGGACACTGTCTTTGACATGGATGATCAGTCACAACCTGAGATTGCAAATGGGTAATTATCTTTTCATTCCATATTCGCCTATTTAGAACTAACATTTACAGTGCTTCAGTGCTTCTTGGCTTTTCTTAATTGGGTCAGACAAGGGTGATTGTGCTCTAGTCAGTTCCTGTGGATGGTGCATCACCATTGACTTTGTTATTTTCAAGATCTGTAAAACACGTGTAGGTTGCTTTTTGGAGGATTGAATAACAAGTTGACCTTTTACTGCCATGCTTTTGATCAAGAGGACTATTGAAAACGTTTATGCATTGAAGCCTCTACCCTCATGATTTACAAGTTATTCACACATCTAGAACGAAACTGAAGTACATGTTCTTTGGGTTTCATTTTTCTTGCAGATTTGTTTTTGAAGGAATTGACGAAGCATCTCTGAACTGGGCCCTAGACCGTGCGTTTTGTTACTATTGTGAAAGTAAGTTCTGCATAATTTTGAAATAACAATGCTCGATCAAAGCTGTTTTCCCCCTCTTGCTCTTTTTCTTGTTGTCATGTCCAATTTGTGTCCTTGTCACTCAAAATATTGTGTGTATGATGAATAGCTTTATATTCTCGTACGCAGAACGGTGTTTTTCATCGACCTAGTTCTCCAACTTAATTATTTATGGAGTACTTTAATGCTACATGGTTCAACCCATGGACGTATTTGAATTCAGGGAACGTGTCAAAGTTTCGAGTTCAAGTAAACCCAAAATATCCGTATGAAATCCAGACACAGACTTATTTCTTATTTTTGTTGTAGTTTTCAAATGATCTAACCAACCACAGAGTCTCTCGGGCTTAATTTTTACGGCTTCTGCAAATAAAATATTTACTTTGACACCAACAAATGAATAACATAACGTTATGTGAACACCTCATGGGAGATCTCCATTCTTAACCAAAGTTTTTTGTTGTGGTTTTGATGCAGAACCTAATGAATGGAGTGCCATTGTACAGAAGGTCATGGGCATCGATAGTAGCTGGAATAATACAGCAGGGAAGTACATTGATCTCTACAACTCCATAAGAGTAAGAGAGTGGTGAACTTCAGAGCCACATTATTAAGTCCTTTCCGAGTGAACGTCGCTATCGTGGAAGCTGTGGATTCAAATCTGAAAATTTAACTTTAGAAGTGTTGGGGTATGATGGAGCTTGGGTAAATGGGTAAACCAAGAGCTTGTATATAGCACTATTGTGTGCATAGAGCAGGGTTTTGTTCTTTGCAAGGTGCTGCAGTAGTAGATACCAGGTGCATTATATTAGATTTTTAAAATTGTTGCATGTCAAAAGCGTTTATCTAAATTGGATACACAAGAAGGGAAACATTTAGGCAAAAGGCAAAATTTCTATTCAATATGTAAGTTTTGAAAAGCTCGATTGTGAGTTTCCAAAGATTATTTTAAAGTATGATTTCAGGTTCTGAATAGGTTTAAAAAGGTGAAAGAATGTTTTGCAAAAGCTTCAAGGGAATCAGTGTACATGTTGGGCTAAGCTTAAAATAAATAGAGCTCGGAACGAAGTAGCTTGACTTTAAAGAAGGGGAACGGAATGGATATTTCTCATCAGCTTTCAATCTTCCAAAAAGTTAACCATTAATCATGTTGAGATATTTTAGTCGTTTATTTTACAATACCTAATTTCAACTAAAACGGGTTATTGTTAAATTTCACTTATAAGTAAACTTTTGCTGCTTCGACAAACATCTTTCCAATCTTGTGTGCGCCTCTAGCGAAGTTCATGTCTGCCTTTGGATGAGCAAATGATCATACTTGACGTGAACTCCTAAAATTAAGAACAATGGTGAAGCTGTAAGAAGATTTGACTGTTAATAAGAATGCTAGCTGCTACATGAACACAGACTCAAAGCATACCAAATGAATCGTGTTAGTTTAAAGCTACACAAGATTTTGCTGTCACGGAAAATAAAAGCATGCTACAAAAGAAACTCTGGTTTCACGTGTATTGAAATGAATCCATAATTTGCCCCGAAGGACTAGCAAGAAAAACACCAAAATACATGTACAAATCTGTAAAGATCACAATGATGAGTGACCTGTGGAAGTGATAACTGGTTGATATTTGCATGTTTGGTGGAGAGTTATAATATAATGACATGCATGTAGACAAACCCAACCATGCCCCACCCCAAACTCTTCTTCTACTAGCTACAAGTTTGGGGCTGGGTGAAGCGTTTCAAGGTCTGTATACATGTATATGTATGTAATATTCAACATTCAACCACCTTTCGTGTTATTTCTCAAGATTTAGAAGGGTGTATAATTTTAAGATGAGCTAAGGATACAAAACATTCAAATATCAAACCTGTTACCACTTCCACCCTCAAAAAGTAGAATGCATATGCCTATAATCCATTTGCTTCATTACTTCAATAAATTGCCACCCATTTTGGAGCTTTTACAGGCTGCTGCACAGCAGTTCAAAATAATTGTCTTGAA